>JAILXH010271526.1:13001-23748 GCA_023558415.1 Piaractus mesopotamicus | reverse complement strand
GTTCTTCCACACCAAACTCACTCATCCATGTCTTTATGGACCTTGCTTTGTGCACTGGTGGGCAGTCATGTTGGAATAGGAAGTGCCCACCGCCAAACTGTTCCCATAAAGTTGGGAGCATGAAATTGTCCAAAATCTCTTGGTCTGCCGAATCATTAAGAGTTCCTTTCACTGGAACTAAGGGGCCGAGCCCAACTCCTGCTTACATCATTAATGAGCAACCCATCTACTATTTTGCTTTCAATTCTTTTTGTGAATATATTGTCGATCAATGTGGCAGTGTCCATTGTTATTCTGGTTGGTTTTGTAATCACCAGGGAATAGGTTGTTGCTGTACATTTGTACTGATAAAATCTGTTGTCCTTTTATGTCTATTTGGATTTAACAAATCAATATTACAGTCACCACATACAATTGGTACCTTATTATCATTCAATTTATCAAAAATGGCTAATTTAACATTAGCTATCATGTTCTATATTCACAGGTGGTGTTCTATATACACAGCTGATTAATATATTTTTAGGTTGTTTCTATAGTTATACATTCCAATTTGTTATCTATAGTATTTGATATACTTTTGACTATACTGCATTTCAAATGTATATCAACATACAGTACATACTCCTATTTTATTGTTCCTATTAACTGTAAACAGCTCATTTTCATTCAGTCCAACATCATAAACTTTCTCATCATCAAGCCAAGTTTCCGACACAGCAATGACATCAAATTTACTAAATTTACTTAAATAATCCTTGAGTTTTGGTAAATTACGATAGAGACTTCTGCTGTTAAAGTGTATTATTGATAAAGCTTTGCTTTGCTGTCTTTTCTGGGCAGGGTATGGCAAGCTGAGATGCTGTTACATTGTGTATTAATATTCGTACTTTCAAAGAACTGTATTACTTGCCCTTCCAAAGAATTCAACTCCTCTGATGAGACGTCTTCACCACCCTTTTGTTCAGTTACACTGGCATATGTTCTGTGTGTAGTTTCCAGTCCAGTTATGATCAAGTCTTACATCCTTGTGTCCTGTTCCAGATCATCAATTCTAGCCTAGAAATGATTGTATTTCTCCTTAACTAGGATCTTTAACTGTTTCACTTTGTCCATTAAATCCAGTAGCTTACTCTGCTATTTGACTGCTTTACTCATTTTCTTGGACATAACGTTCAGAGTTTTTTTATGTCCTACATTTCCTCCTCGGATATATTATTAACTTTTTTTGGTGCCATTTTGTCCAGTTTCTCTTTGATGATACCTATTTTTATTGTTACCTCAGCATAGTTTGTGTAGCGGCCCAGCCACACAACGCAGCCCTGCAGCAGCATAGATTCCGTAGCAGCCCAGCCACTCAAAGCAGCCCCGCAGCAGTGCAGATTTTGTAGCTGCGTAGCCACACAACACAGTCCTGCAGCAGCACGGATTCCGTAGGGGACCGCTTTGTGTGGCTAGGCCGGTGCTAAATGCTGTAAATGTAAAAGACAAAATAAATAAATAAATAAATAAATAAAATAAGAGAACAAAATATCAAACACAATAGTCTGATAATGGGCATAATCACAGTTGTCCATTTAAGAAAGAAATGAGGACATAAATTTTGCCATTGTGGAAACATACTTCCAAAATGTAATACCACCCACAGATTACAGTATCAAATCCAACAAGAAAACATTAAGTGCTATGAAATGAGGACAAATGACATTCTACAATAATAATAAACAAAGACATTTCATTGCTTGTAATTGGCTCTAAAAAATAAAGTCCAGTTAAAACAACTGTGCTAAATAATATTTTAGGATTATTGTTTTTATTTAGGAGCTGCATTTTAAATAATACTTAGCTGTCTGACTGTGGTCCAGGTAATTCTAGTTCAGACATAATTTCAGTAGTCCAGCCTGATGAAGATAGATGTATGAATTAGTTGCATTAGATGTATGTCAAGGGGTGGCTTATGTTCAAAAGATAGCCTACTGCTTCCCCACTGGTGACCGCAATTAAAGATGGAGACAAAAATCCCAGAGCAAGGTCAAAGCCTTCTGACACGAGTACACTGAGTGTTCTAGAAAGCAGGTCCAGCTCTGTCGTATTTCTGGAAAAACTTTCAACCTGTGGCAGTGCTGGAGAGCCCTCTTCCATCTACTGCTGGCAAGGATGATAAAGAAAATAGGGTCTCTCACTGCTGTATACATGATACGCTGTTTTTTCATCGAGCTGTTGATGTTGAGGGGGTAGGGAGGAAGGGTTGCAAATGAAGTCCAGCCCATCACCATCTCCATGCTTAGTAGCAGGTAGTTGCTGCTTTACCTAAAGACGAGCTTCTCGAATTCTATTCTGTAGGCAGACTCATCACCATTGGCTATGAGGCCCACCACAGTGGTATCACCTAGAAACTTGATAATCTACATGGCTGGTTTCTTAGAGATACAGTCATTAGTATAAAGACTGAGGGAGTGATAACACAAAACCTTGTAGTACACTAATACTGAGGGTCTGGGGGTCTGACATGTTTTCTTAGCTGCACCTGCTGTCTCCTTCCTGTCAGGATGTGTATGGTCCACCGGCAGAAGGGATCTGGCACAGAACCTGTTACATTTTGACCTGCGGTGGCTCTGGCACTATGGTGTTGAATGCTGAGCTGAAGACCACAAACTCATAGGATAGGTGACACGACTGTCCACAAAGTCTAGCATTCTATAACTGTCAAGATGCTGTAGTATAAAGTGCAGGAACAAGTTGACCATATCATTAACAGACCTGTTTGTTTGGTATGCACATCATTAAAAAACATTTTTTGTTGGTATGCAAACTGCAGGGGATCCAGCAGAGAATTTGTACTGGCCTTCAGGTGAGGTCAGGGCTGTGTGCCTGTAGTCATTTAATCTAGTCATTTTTAGCATGATCAAGCATGTGGGAAGCATGTGATACTGGAAAAGTGATACTCTATCTGTTATCATTTATTTTTTACATTTGTGTTAATATGAAGTTTAATGAATGCATACATTTGTGTGTTTGTTCATCTGGATAGATTGTTGAGGGAAAATTTAGATGTAAACATCATACACATTTCTTTTTGTATGATCTGTTACAATTTCAGTTTCTTGTCTGACTAGCTATCTGTAATCTTGGGAGAAAAGCTTGTGAAATTCTGAGATCAACTTTATAATCAACAATCTCCTCCTTGAAAAAGCTGGACCTCAGTAACAATAACCTGTAGGATTCAAGAATGGAGCAGATCTGACCTCATCTGGGAGACCTGAATGGTCCCGAGTGATCTGAGAGGCATATTGGTTTTGTATACTTCAAGCAGTTCAGCAGTATATTTTGGTCCAAGGGCATTTAGATATTTAAGTAAAATAAAAAACTCTTTAATGTCAGTATTGTTGTTTATTTGTTAATTAATGCAGTGACCTGAGCAAAAAAAACATGTTGTAGTCTAACAGTGGTCCAGGGAATGCCAATAAAGAGACCATAGCAGTAACCAGCGGGCTGGAGATAAATGTAGGAATTAGTTGAATTTCTGTTCAGAGGTGGCTTATGTACAAAAGATACTCTACTGCTACACTATTGGTGACAGCAGTCAACGATGGAAATAATAAAAACACCAGAGCAAGACTAAAGCCTCCTGATTCTTGTAAAATAGTATCTTTGACAAACTTCAATTTGCTGTTGGTATAAACTTTCCTGAATCTAATAGAATGCAGGTCCAGCTCTCTGGTATTTGTGGACAAACGTCCAACCAGTGGCACAGGAGACACCTCTTCCATCTACTGCCTGGAAAGATAATAAAGAAAATAGGTTCTCTCACTGCTGTACACGAAACCCTATGTTGTGTATCTTCTTTCACCAAGCCATTGATATTGTGGGGTAGAGAGGAAGGATTGCAATTGAAGTCCAGTCCTTTACCATCTCCATTCTTTTGTAGGTTCAGCAGCAGGTGGTTGCTGCTGCACCAGGAGACCGCCTTTTTGACTTCTATTCTGTAGACAGACTCAGCACTGTTGGCTGTGAGGCCCACTGCGGTGATGTCATCTGGAAACTTTAGGATCTACACAGCTGGTTCCTTAGACAATCGTTAGTATAGAAACAGAAGGGGTGAGAGCACACAACCTTTTATTACACTAGTACGGAGGGTATGGGCATCTAACCCCAGCTGCACCTGCTGTCTCTTCCCTGTCAGGAAGTGCATGATCTGGCACAGACATCTGGGACATTCTGACCTGCAGCAGCTCTGGCACTATGGTGTTGAATGCTGACCTGAAGACCACAAACTCATAGGATATGTGCCAGGACTGTCCACAAACTGTAGCATATGTTCTGGGATTGTCAAGATGCTATAGTATGAAGTGCAGGGCCAGAGACCATTGCAGTAATCCAGCCTACTGGAGATAAATATATGAATTATGTGCATTTCTCTCCATGGATAGCTTATGTACAAAAGGTATCCCACTGCTACCCCACTGGTGATAGCAATCAAAAATGGAGATAATAAAAATCCCAGAGCAAGGTCAAAGTCTTCTGACTCTAGTAAAATACCAACTTATCATAGCATCAACTCCAAAAGTGGACAGAAGACATCTGGGAGGATGTTGAGCCATGCTGTCTGGATAGCCAGCCACAACACCATGGTATTTGTAGGTGCATGATCTCTGGTGTGAAAGAACCTTTCCACCATATCTCATAAATGGTTGACTGAGGCTAATGTTCAGGCCACATAATTTGTCAGAACTCTCCAAAATGCTCCTTAGACCAAATCTGGAAAACTTGGGCCTTATGGTACTGTGCATTATCCTGCTGGAATGTCTCATCGTTGTGGGGGTACATGAAGTCCATGAAGGGCTGCCAATCGTCACCAAGCAGTGAAATGGTCAATGTTCAGGTGGACCAGTGGACGCAACCCATGCATGAGAACACACCCAACAACATTATGGAACCACCATCTGCCTGCATAGTGGCTTGTTGACAACTGGGGTCCATGGCTTGGTGGTCTGAACCACACACAAACTCTACCATCAGCCCGATACAATTGGTAACATGACTCATCGGACCACACCACATGTTGCCAGTCCTCTATGGTCCTGTTAGCCACTTGTTGTAGCTGTCCACTGTGAGTGCTAATGCTTTCTATGATATATTTGTGGTACATGTGACACTGTTTTGCTAAGAATTTTACAATGGCTACAGCCCTGCACCAAATGGTGGATGATGTCATTAAGGCTGCTGAAACAAGTAGAAATATCCTTACTTAGTTGTAGACTGGAAGATGGAAGCTAACCAATTGAAAAGCATGTTAGTGAATGTTGTAGCCTCTGTTTTAGTATTTGCTGACCAAACCATTTACTTTTGAGGCCGATGCTAGACATCAAGATCAATGTACAGTCTTTTCCCAAGAAAATGAGTCCAGTAGCATATGGTAATCACTCCATGAAAGGATATAACCACAATATGTAGTACTATAGCTCCATGAAATTGGAGATTTAAGTAAGTATTTAAAAGAGTTTTTTGCTGATTAATATTGTGGAATGTCATTTAGAGAAATCTGATGCTGTAATCTGTAAGTTGTATTACATTTCGTAAGTATATTTCCACAATGGCAATTCATGTACTCTATTTACTTTCTTAAAAGGACAGCCACTGTTTTTTCTAATTATTCATTTACTGTTTGATATTTTGTTCTCTAATGTGTCAATCTCTCATGTTTGCTTTATCTTGTATACTAGCCTTTCTATTAGTATGGCTTATAGTATTTTTACTATTTTGTACTTTTATTGCTCCTCTTTCTGAGTCAGTTGAGTCCCTGTGACTCTTGTTCAAAACCAGGTCTGCATGACACAAGTGGCCCCCTCTTGGTGCCTATTGGGACTGCCATAGTGGTGGCTATAGAGACACTGATAATAACTAAGCTGTTGTGGGTGTTGGGCTTTACCTTTTTCTGTCCTTTGCAGGTGTCTCATAAAGGTAGTCTGGGTAGCCTATCTGACTTTTGTCTCCATACAGAGGGGTACAGGCCAAGTGACATTAAAGAATAGTATTCAGTCAAAGTGATGTACACTTTAACTTTAGTGCCACTGGATGAGTGGTAAACATTTATGAAATAATCATTAAAGCTCAAGGCGTTGTGGATAAATTATTAATATGAATTGCTTATTATTATAATAATAATAATAATAATAATAATAATAAGACAGAATAAGCTACACTTGATGGTTGACATTAAGAAAACTATGCATCAACATAAGTAGAATTATCATAGAACAATTTGATCAATCATATATACTTGAGTGCTTATTTTAGTATATTAGAATTCAGATAAGACACAAACATGGTTAATAATTCACATAATTTAATAATAATGTAACTGGTAAAAAGACAGAAGTAATGCAGGATATATATTTTAATGGCCAGCTCTATTAAAGACAAGAAAACAGCATCACTCGTAATTATAAATGAATCTATGTAGGTTTATTTAAAATCATGGCTGGGAACCCAGAGAACTGCAACTGAGGCCAGAATTATGTGAGGTTATACAGTCCCCCAGCAGGGTGTTGGTACAATGTGTTGGTCAACAGGGAAAAAAGAAGAAATCATTGGTTACCCATAATAGTGTTACAAATAAACAAGAGTGTTAACATATGTGCACAGTAAATTAGAAGGAAGGATACCCAAATATGACTGTATATGGCCAATAGGTCCATCTCATTGTTTGTGTCTTCAGGATGAATCAGCCTGTAGCCACAAGGCCATTAAACAAAGATTCTAGCACTTGCACCCAGTAACGTCTTGCCATTAATATTTCTCCTCTTCTGCTGTCCCCCATAACCACCAGGTAAAGACCAATGTGATGAAATTAAGAGGACAATGTAGACTGTAGATTCAAACACCTAAAACGACAAAAGAAACAAAAGAAAGAATCTTAATGGCAGTACCACAAAAATGTACAGTAGATGTCACAAACCTTTAAAGGGATAAAGAACTGTCTGTTAACATTGTCCCTTTGGGCAGGCGCCTAATACACCAGCAGTAAAATACCATGAACCTTTAGAGATTGCTTTAAATTCTGAGAGTGAGTGAGCATAACATGCCTTCATCCTTCGGCAGCTACCCCCATGTATAAATCGGCTACATCTCGACTACTACTGGTCTACTGCCCATAACTACCAACAGAATGTATTTCAGATAATTTAATCTACACTGCATGACCAAAAGTATGTGGACACCCACACACACACACATGGGCTTGTGTTGCCCATTGCTCCTTGGATGTAATTCACAGTAACTCATTTTTGACTGGTGCAGCTCTAGGAGGTCAGGGGTTTGACAAAACACAGAATTTAAAGAGGGCATATGACAGTGCTACATTGAAAGGAAATGAGTTGGTCAATATGATGTATTACACTTCCAGTGTTGGTCTATGGCAGGAGTGGTTTACAGTGTTGAAATATGTCCCAGGTTTCATTCAGCAAAAGCATGTCCAAATTTTTCTGATGGGTCAGATCATTAATCAGTGAAGTCTTACTAACAATGGAGCATATGTTCAGGACTATTTTAGCAAGATTGAGGACAACAGTTAATTCCATGGGCATTTGCATTGATCCTAGAAGTTTTATTGTGTGTACAGATAATGGGGACATAGGCCTCCGACACATAGTTAGTAGAGGTGGAGATCAGAGACTGGTGAATGTATCTTGGTTGACACAAAGCTAATCGATTGACGTTATTCAAAAAATGAACAATTCTGAACAGTTATGCATTTAAGCTTTTTAGTTCACTTGCTGAATCCATGATCCACATCAAAGGAAAACAAAACCACTCAAACCAAAAACAGACAATCTAAAACAAAAATACACAACTATACAATACGCTATGATATGACACATTAGGCAAATGTAATCCAGAGGTAAACATCATACCCATTTTATTGATTCATACCCAGTTGGCATAAGATCAGGATCACAAATTAGATGTTAGACAATTACCAAAAATCACACATCAATATTGAGTGCAGTGAAGCTGTTAGACTACCCAACCCAGCAAAATTGCTGACAACAACTTTAGGTGGAAACACACCTTGGCTGCAGTCAACAAAAGTGCACATAAGGAGGGAGAGGGCTTCGGGTGATTTGCTACTAGCATTGCAATTGGATGTTCATTTAACCAATCCAGCAAAGCCCATGAGACGTTATATTATGTGTAAGCACATATTTTGTTTTTTTGTGATTGTGTCTGTGACACAACCATATTGAATGCAGGGAAAAGGATAGGCTACACACCCCAGGACAAGTGCCAGCAACAACTTTGAAAAGGAGTGAAAATATTCACTGTGGCTGGAGTGAATAGAGGTACAGGAAAGGGAGAGAGAGGCAACTGGTTGATTCTCTAGCCACTGCAGGAGGTAGTTTGGCATGGAAAATCCTGTTGGCAACAGCATGGTTGTTCAGTTACGACATTGGATGAGAATCACTAGATCACTTGCTTGGAGTTTAAGCCCCCAAAAGACTGACAATGGCAAAAGGACATGGCTCCCAGGTCTGAGAGCTGAATGGGATGAGTAACAGCATGAGAGGAGTCCAATTAGCGGTGGCTAAAGAACATCCAAAGTGACTAGGAGAGCAGCAAGATAAAGGCAGCATTTTCACGAACAAATCTGTAGTAGTCGAGTCAGAGGGAAGAATAAAGAAATGGAACTGAGTCGATATAAAGCTCAGGATGAGCAGGCAGACGACTGAAGTGAATTCACATGACAGAATAGAGGTCTGTACCAGAGTGTCTCACAAATGCACTAGTGTCACACAACTAAATGTGAACACTTCATTATGGGAACAGAAGGTAAGGATGTGAATTTATAGGGCGTTAGATTAAAAGGAGGGGTTTCAGCCATGCTCCTCCCCCCAAACTTCAGTTATAACATAACTACATTTAATTGAACAGAGCAATAGTAAAACAATAAATGGCATACTACAGTGTGTAAAGAAATTGAAAAGAGCCAGGATTCAAATGTTCAGTGCTGTGTGATGTGGCATGTCAAAAATACTTTATACTGATACAGATATTAAGTTGAAGGTCTCATGCATAGTAATAAGAAAAAAACACAGAAGTAAAACTGAAAAAAATTAAATTGTGAAAATTGTATGAAATCAATACATGGTCATCTGTTTGTTATGCAGTGAGAACAGTATAACAACTCACCATTGCACAGCTCAGATGGAGATTTCAGCCTTTTCATCTCACTCAGCACAGCAGAGCTGGTCATGCAACTGAATCATGGCTGTTCATGGTTCTCAGGAGATGCAACTTGAAAGCAGCAGCTTCTCTTCAACTTTGACTGCTTGGACAATTGGTTGTTGGATAATTTTTTTTTCCTGAGTTGAGTTGCTTAAATGAGACACAGGCTGCATGGCTTGAGAGAAGGCTTGGATTTTTATTGAGAATGGCTTCTTACAAAGATGGACCAGGTCAGTTCTCAACTGTCCTTTCCTTTCCTTTTCTATAATAATAATAATAATAATAATAATAGTAATAATAATAATATTACTAGTTTCATTTCTGACCCATGTCAAAAACCCAAAACAATATATTTTCAAATCATGTGTGGGTCTTAAAATCTGAATAACTAAAGCTTTTTCCACACTCTGAAAAGATAAAGTTTCTCTCAGGTGTGAATGCGCTGGTGTTTCTTGAGGGTACCACTTTCTCTAAAACTCTGTCCACACTCTGAGCAGTGATACGGTTTCTGTCCTGTGTGAATGCGCTGGTGAGTCTTGAGGGCACCACTTTCTCTAAAACTCTTTCCACAATCTGAGCAGCGATATGGTTTCTCTCCTGTGTGAATGCGATGGTGTCTTCAGAGATTACTCTGTGTAGTAAAACTCTTTCCACACACTGAACAGTGATATGGTTTCTCTCCTGTGTGAATGTGCTGGTGTCTTCAGAGATAACTCTGTGTAGTAAAACTCTTTCCACAGTCTGAACAGTGGTAAGTTCTTTTCTTGTCTGTAATCTTTTTTTGTGTTCAGGTGAAGAGCAGCAGATGATTTCTGAGTACCAGAGCCTCCGGACACCATATTCTCACAATCAATCTTCCCTTATTTCAGCACTTTCATTTAGAATTTTGCTTAGATTTTAATTAGGAATTTGCAGGAAAATGCTCACCAGGCACAGGAGACTTGCAAAAGGAGATTATTCTGGAGGTGAAAAAGGGGGAAAAAATAACACACTAGTTGATCAGGGATTAAAGAAGTTAACTCAAAAAAAAAGAAAAAAAAAGAAACAGAAAAATATTTTTTTCTGCCAGTGTTTTACAGAGGTATCAGATTAGGTTATAGAAGATGTAACGTAATTATGGTCATTTTTATCCAGGTGTTTGTTTGATATTGTTTGCGGGCCACATGTGTTTGCTTTTCTTTTTGTATATTCTAGCTCTAGATGATGTCATTAGGAAACAATATACATTTTCAGAGCTGACACAGTTATACATTTCCATTCCTTCTGATGATCAAGATGCTGTTGACAGACAGACCAGCCGTTTGTCGAACATTTCTCAGTGGATGTCACAAAATTTTCTACAATTAAATCATGAAAAAAAAACAAAAAAAAAACGAAATATTGATATTAAACAAGGGATAATCTCTGAAGAACATATACATTTTAAAGTGACTTAAGTGACTCATTGTTATTGTTATCTAAAGTGACTTAGTGTTATTGTTTATAGCAGTGATATGATATAATAATAATACTGACAAAGTGG
>JAILXH010271526.1:736-12616 GCA_023558415.1 Piaractus mesopotamicus | reverse complement strand
GTTCTAGCCTGTATGCTGTGAATTCTCCTGTCTGATGGCCGGATGGTGAACAGGCCGTGTGCTGGGTGGCTGCTGCCTCACCGGATCTTTTTGATTTTCCCGAGGCAGCGGGACTGACAGATGTCCTGTAAGGCTGGTAGTTTGTTGCCTATGATCGTTTCTGCCATCCTCACCTCTCCTTTAAGGGCCTTACGGTCACAGGCGGTGCAGCTGCTGTACCAGACTGATGCAGCCCGTGAGGAAGCTCTCTATGGTGCATCTGTAGAAGTTGGTGAGGATCTGAAGAGGCGGACCAATCTTCCTGAGCCTACGCAGGAAGAAGAGTCGCTGACGCAGATCTCACAATAGTGTTGGTGTGGAAGGACCAGGTGAGGTCATCAGTGAGGTGTACGCCGAGAAACTTCACACTGCCGACTCTCTCCATTTTAGCTCCATTGATGAATAGGGGAGAATGACCACCCTTCTGCAGCTTCCTGTAGTCCATGATCATCCCTTTTGTTTTGCTGATGTTGAGACAGAGATTGCTGTCATGGCACCACTCTGACAGAGCGCTGACCTCATTTCTGTAGGCTCTGTTAGATGTGTGTTTGACTACACAGTCATGTGTATACAGGGAGTACAAGAGATGACTGAGTACACATGGCTAGAGTGCAGCTCTCCTCATCTACTGGGAGTTTCTCAGCAGGTGACGTGTTAGTTGCTTCAAAACGAGCATAATGAGCATTAAGCTCATCTGCATGTGAGGAGGAAGAGCAGATCACACCTTCTTTGTAGTCAGTGACAGTGCGCAGTCCACTCCACATAAATCTGAGATCAGAGCCAAGATAGTTTGATTCCATTCTATCCATGTATCTCCTATTGGCCAGCCTGATGGTCCTCTGAAGCTCATATCTGGCCTTCTTGTAGCTAGCCAGGTCAACAGAGTTGTAGGCAGCAGCCGGAGCTCTTAGTTTGGCTTGAACCTCACCATTGATGCAGGGTTTCTGGTTGGGAAATGTTCTGAAATACGATGTCTTCAGTACATTTATTGATGTAGCTTGTGATGGAGTCAGTGCATTCATTGATGTCTGTGCCAGCTGCATAACGGAACATCTTCTAGTCTGTGCATTCAAAGCAGTCCTGAAGTGTGAAGATGGCCTTCTCACTCTATTGCTAGACTGATCTCAGAACTGGTTTCGCCAGTTTAAGTCTTTGTTTGTATGTGTGCAGGAGAAGAATGGAGATGTGATCAGCTTTGCCAAAGGCAGGGAAGGGTAGGGGTTTGTAGCTGTCCTTGAGTGCAGTGTAGCAGTGGTCAAGAGTGTGTTCACCTCGGGTGGGAAATTTAATGTGCTGATAGTATTTGGGCAGAACGTTCAAGTTTGCCCTGTTAAAATCCCCAACCACAATAAAAACAGCCTCAGGATGAATGTTCTCAAGTCCATTAATGGTCTCGTTCCAATGACTTGTTCTGCCTGAGGTGGGATGTAGACTGTGATGAGAATGACTGAGCTAAAGTCCCTGGGCAGAAAAAGGTCAAATTTCAACTGTTATGAGTTCAATGTCTGGAGAGCAGTGACTGGCTAGAACTGCTACATCTGTTCCCCATCAAGAGTTCACCAGAACACATACTCTGCCACCTCTGCCCATACCAGAGTTCAGAGTTCTGTCCTGGCGGTTGATGGAGAAGCCGGCCGGTGTGATGCCTTTGTTTGGTATTGCTGTGGATAGCCACGTCTCTGTGAGTGCTAAAACGCAGCAGCTCTCGATGTCATGCTGAAACTTGATCCATGCGTTCAGTTCTTCAATTTTTTGTTGTCAAGTGATTGAACATTTGCAAGCAAAATACTTGGAAGCAGAGGGTTGAAACACCTTTTCCTTGTCCTGCATAATATCCCAACTCATCTGCCCCTCTTGCACTTCCTCCTGCTCCACCAGCGTGTGCGTGTTGGTAAAAAAAGAGGCAGAGAAGCCGCAAAGGGGCAGCTGCTCGCGTCTGAGCGTGTGTGTTAAAGTTTGTCTTGAGTGATGATCAGATGTTCAAAATACTTTGTCAATCATAATGAATGATCCCAAAAGTGGTATGTGCAAAAACACAAAGAAATAGCACAATAAAACTCTAGAGTTAAACTATAGAGTTGGTAACATGACCACGGCACATGTTGCCAGTCCTTCACGAGCCAAGGTGAGACATTGTGTTTGGTGTTGTGGCAGGTCTTCTGTTCCTATATCCCATGGAAACTAAAGAATGCTGCACTGACCTGCATGATAATCATGTGGAGCCTCCTGCATTAAATGTGAATGTGATTTGTGCCAAAGTCGCTTGCCTGTTCACACAGACAATTCTATTCAGACGCCGCTGGTCATGATCATTGAGCATCCGTGGGTGGCCACTACGTTGTCCACTGTGGGTGGTAATGCCCTCTATGATATATTTCTGGTATACATGTGACACTGTTTTGCTAAGAATTTTGCTAAGATGGCGGCAGCCCAGCACCAACTGGTGGATGATGTCATTAAGGCTGCTAAATCAAGTAGAACTCATTTATCCTGCCTCAGTTGTAGACTGGAAGATGTGGGCAGAGCTAACCAATTGAAAAACATGTTTGTGAATGTTGTAGCCTCAGTTTTAGCATTTGCTAACTTTACCATACCATTCTTTTGAGGCCGATGCTAGTCATCAATGTTAATGTACAGTTTTATCCGAAGAAAATGAGGTCAGTAGCTTACACTTGTCACTCAATGAAAAAATATGACCACAATATGGAGAATTATAGCTCCATGAAATTGGAGCTTTAAGTACCGATTAAAAGAGTTTTTGCTGATTAATATCGTGGAATGTCATTTATGGGAATCTGATGCTGTAATCTCTGAGCTGTATTAAATTTTGGAAGTATCTTTCCACAATTAATGTGCTCTTATTACTTTCTTAAAAGGACAACCACTGTTTGTTCTAATCATTCATTTACTTTGTTAGATTTTTTTTTCTATTTTTCATTCTCAATTTTTTTCTCTACGTCTCATTCTCCTATGTCTGCTTAATCTAGTACTTCAGCCTTTCTATTAGGATGGTTCATAGTATTTTTACCATTTTGTGCTTACCATTTTACCATTATTATTGTTCGTTCTCAGTTCAGTCCCTGTGACTCATGTTGAAAACCAGGTCTGCATGGCACAAGTGCCTCCCTCCTGGGGACTAATATAGTGGTGGCTATAGAGACACTGACAATGACTCTAAGCTGTTGCAGGTGTCTCACAAAGGTAGTCTCGGTAGCACATCTGACTTTCATCTCCATAGAGAGGAGTAGTTCTTTTTTGCTCATAGGTACAATACAGGCCAAGTGACATTGAAGATTAAAGAATATCATTCAGTTAAAGTGATGCACACTTTAGCGCTAGTGCCACTGGATGGGTGGTAAACACTTTATAAAGTAACCATTAAAGCTCAAGGATTTGTGGATAAATTAGTAATATTAATTGCTGTGCTAGAAAACAAAAAATTATTATTATGATTATTATTATTATAGAAATAGAATTAACATAGATGAATTTGATCAATCATATATACTCAAGTGCTTATTTTAGTATATTAGAATTCCTGCAATGAGACACAAACATTGGTTAATAATTCACATAATTTAAAAATAATGTAATTGGTAAAAAGACAGAAGTAATACAGAATATATATGTGATGCCATCTCTATTAAAGACAAGAAAACAGCATCACACGTAATTATAAATGAATCTATGCAGTAATAGGTTTATTTAAAATCATGGCTGGGAAGAAACTCCTGGTAAGAACCAAGAGAACTGCAACTGAGGCCAGAATTATGTGAGGTTATATAGTCACCCAGCAGAGTGTTGGTACAATTTATTGGTCAGCAAGGAAAAAAGAAGTTAGAAATAATTGGTTACACATAATTGTGATATAAATAAACAAGAGTGTTAACATATGTGCACAGTAAATTAGAAGAAAGGAAACCCAAATATGGCCAATATGTCCATTTCATATTTTGTGTCTTCAGGATGAATCAGCCTGTAGCCACAATGCCATTAAATGAAGATTCACTGTCACTCTTATCAACTAGCTAGGCTTTAGTTGAGGAAACAAAGATAAAACCTATGCCTGATTTGTAAGGAGTAGTTGATTTGTTACAACCCAGCACATTCCTTGTACACACAAGAAAACACAGATGAAGTTCACTCTGAATGTATGAGTAACAAGATTTATAGCATGCATATATTGTGAAGATACAAGTGGTATGACTACTTATATAAATCAACTGTCATTTACAACTGTCATTTACAGTCAATTACTGCTGTTTTAACCATAATGTATTAAAAAGAAATACAAAATAAGCAAACAAAATAAGATAAAAACGAAAACCAGAAGAATGCCTACTTTACACAAAATAAAAGGTATTAAAGAAACATCCATTCTATAATGTCACAGCAGCTCAAGACTAACCACCATGCCAACCTTGGAGATAATGAGTAGGCAAAAACCTTTTTGATCCCCTGGGCTGACAGGACATGGTTTTCAATGAAACACTCAATGTGTATGTATGTTTTGAAACACTTCAGGAAAAATAATTAATTACATATTCAGACATGACATCATCAAACAACAAACATATTACATATAAAACAGAATGTTAAGAATTTCTTGTGAAATTCCCATTTCAGTGTTATTGATTTGTTAAATGATGATTGTGGTTTCTCCATTACTACTTAATAATAATACAGTCACTGTAACACATGGCTTGGTCATAAACCAGGGTGTACCTTAGCATAGGTCAGCATTGTTTTATGGCTGGCTGAGAGCATTTGGGCTGTCAATGTCCCTGTAATGGAAATAATTCAGAACAGTTCTAGGCATGTTGGATGCTTTTTAGTATCAGAGATGTGAATTCCTTGCCCTCAAGAGAAAGCAAGACTTAAGTAACATCTTCAACTATCCCCATGTACGAATCGGTTACATCTTGACTACTGGCCATAACTATCCCCATAATGTGACAGACATGTTATTTTCAGATAATTGAATCTACATTGCATGACCAAAAGTATGCCACCCGAACCTCCCACCCATATGTGCTTGTTAAATCCTTCTGTGGTCTTGCTTTATGAGCCTGTATTACCCATGGCTCCATCACTGAAGTGTTGTTGCTCCTTGGATCCACTTTACAATACAATACAGAATTTAAAGAGATCATCATACGACAGTGCTACATTTAAAGGCAATGAGTTGGTCAATATGATGTATTACACCTCCAGTGTTGGTTTATGGCAGCTGACTCTAAGTTCAGATGTCCCTAAAGTCTCTGTTACCTAGATTAGGTGTGTTGGCTTAAGGTTAGTGCTTATCTTTGCAGGGTAGTAAATTACCAGGACCAGGATGGGCATCCCTGGTCTATGACATGGCTTTGTCTTTTTACCCATTAGTACAGCCAAAGCAAATAATTCTGTCCACATACTTTTGGACACATGGTGTACCTCACGTGTAGTGGTTATATTCCTAACCAGCCAAACCAAAAAAGGGCCTTCCAAAATAAGTAAGCTACAAGATGTTTGCAACATGACCTATTGGCTGGGACTTGTCATGTGTTTGTCTTCTAGGAACAGTTTTTATATTTTGGATTCCACCAGACTATGTTGAAAAACTGGACCAATTTGGATCATTTTGTCAGTATGTTCAATTGCAGAGTTGCCAGAGATGCAACAAGGCATGCTCCAAGGCATTTTTACCAAACACTGCATTTCCGAAAGTGTGCACCACATTCTGTCCAGCACCAGACGTTCTCCTTCAGAGCATTAAATATATACATATAAATGTGAACGTAAGTGACATTTTCTGAAAATCATACAATGTAAAACAACATTCTATAGTTGCTTTTTTTGCATGTCAGTCTAATCTTCTACTTGTGAAAAGTTCTGTGATTTCTCAGCGCTCAACAACACCTCATGGATGAGCTGTGAACTCATCCAGCTGGAAATTGTAACATACAATCTAGTGCCTCAAGCCACTTCAAGCCAGTTTAAATCTAAAGGTTTTAGGCTGAGTGCATCTCAAACTGCCAAGAAACTTAAGTGAAAGGTACAGTTTCTAAAGTCAGCAACAGCCATGAACACTGATAAATAAATGTTAGCAAATACTTCATTTTAGCCTGTTTGATGTGTAATGTTTGATGAGTAATGTTCACACTTTACACTTACATGTGTTCTCTAAGTAGTAAGCAGCATATGACCAGAACTTATCTATTTGTCCAGCAAGCTGAATTTTAATGTAATTTTACTTAGTATAAGATCCATCAAACCTGCCTGCTAATGAATTTTTAAATTAAGCAATATATATTTTAGTTAATTAAGAGAGACAACTAGGCTACTATTCCTGCTTACCATGTGTTCTTGGTTAGGTTCACATTACCAGATGACAGATTTCACTCACTTAACTATATAAATGTGAACTATGAAGCTATAAAGATTAGATGTGAGCAAAACATCAGAATTGAGCAGTGAAGCTTTTAATGTGAACACAGCCCTTTTCAGCATCTAAAGACTGCTGCATATTTGACCACCATGCAATATCTGCTCACATCTGAGGGATTGAGAGGAACAGTAAAGATGAAGGAGGTATGTAAGGGCGAAATCATGAAGTTTACAGGAGTTGTTTGTACTTGATACAGAAAGACAGTGGTAACCAAAAAAAGCTGATGGAGGATGCAGATGATGTGTGCAGAGCATCTGGTAAAAGTGAGGATTCTGGCTACTGAATTTTAAATTAACTGGAGCTGGTTAAGCCATTTAACAGGGAGACCATTAAAGAGGGAGTTGCACTAAACAAAATGGAAGAGAATGAAGGTGTTGACCAGCATTTCTGCATCAGCATTGATGTGCAGATGGTGGGGATAAGCAATATTGTTCAGATGATAAAATGCAGTCTTAGTGAGTGACTTAATATGGAGCTCAAATATAGGTCATGAATTTGAAACCAAGGTTTTTAATGATTTGAGCTGATTTAATAACTGATCAGTCGACACTGGCAGTTGGAAGCTAAAGGTTAAAGGCCTTAGAACTTACGCACTCAGTGACTGAGATGAAACTGTAGGTGGATGCATTGCTGTACCTCTACACTGGCATTGAAATGTCAGACCATGGTTTCAAATGATCTGATCCCAAAGTGAAATGATTAATATAAAAAAAAGATGGGTCCAAGGACAGAATCTTGGGGCACTCCCTGAGGAATCAAGAACAAGATGAGCAATGCATATAGATAAAAGTCTGGAAATGCCATGCCACGGTTTACAGTGTTGAAAGATGTCCCACGTTTCAATTCAGCAAAAGCATGTCCAGATTTTTCTGAGGGATCAGATCATTAATCAGTGAAGTCGTACTACTAATGAAGCATATGTTCAGAAGGACTATTTTAGCACGATTAATGGCTCAAATTTTGGAGGAGACAGGTATATGTGCATCCAGTTTGCAAAAAAAGCAAAGAAGACGACATTTAATTCCTTGTGCATTTGCATTGATCCTAGAAGTTTACTTGTGTGTACAGATAATGGGGATATAGGCCTCCGACACATAGTTAGCTGTGGCTGGTTAATGTACCTTGGTTGTCGCACAAAGCTAATTGATTGACCTCATTCAAAAAGTTAATGACTCCAAACTGCTATGCATTTAAAGTTTTTTAGTTCACTTGCTGAATTCATGATCCACACTGAAGGAAAAGACCACTCAAACCAAAAACAGACAATCTAAAAAAAAAATAATTGGGCAAGTGTAATCCAGAAATAACCATCATACCCATTTTATTGATTCTTACCCCATTGGCATAAGACCAGAATCACAACTTAGTCGTTAGACAATTACCAAAAATCACACATCAATATTAAGTGCAGTGAAGCTGTTAGGCTACACAACCTAGCAAAATTGCTGACAAGAAAACTCACTTGGCTGCAGTCAACGAATGTGCAGGAAAGGAGGGCGAGGACTTTGGGTGACATGCTAGTAGCATTGGGTGTTCATTTAACAAATCCAGGAAAGTCAATGAGACATTATATTATGTGTAAGCACATAATTTGGGGCATCTCTTGAATGCTGGGTCAGCCTCTCTGACAGTTTTAGAATGGTTTAAATCATATTTAAGTAATAGGCTGTTCATGGTTTCAATTGGAAATCATTCATCAAAAGATTTGCCATTTTTTGTGGAGTCCTTCAAGGTTCAGTCTTAGGGCCTTAGCTTTTCTCTTTGTACATGTTACCTCTAGGTGATGTCATTAGGAAGCATAATATAAATTTTCATAGCTATGCTGATGACACCCAGTTATACATTTTTATTCCTTCTGGAGATCACGACTCTGTAGACAGACTAACTAGCTGTGTGTCAGATATTTCTCAGTGGATGTCATACACCAAAACTGAAGTACAAAGCCTGGGTGTGATCTTAGACTCTGAGCTCTGTTTTTTCTGCATGTACACGCAGTCACTAAAGTAACTTTCTGTCACTTGAGAAATATCACTAAAGTTTGACACTTTCTATGTCATAGCGACACAGAGAAACTTGTTCATGTATTTGTTACAAGCAGACATGATTACTATAATGACCTTCTTACTGGACTTCCTAAGAAAAACTTTACATCTCTTACAACTTCGACAAAATGCAGCAGCACACATCCTAACAAAAACAAAAAAAGAGAGATCACATCACTCCTGTTTTAAAAGAACTACACTGGCTGCCTGTATCATTCAGGATATATTTTAAAGTTCTGCTACTAGTTTTTAAAGCTCTAAATGATCTTAAAGCACCTGCTTACATCACAGAGTGTCTGTCTGTTTATGTTCCAGCACGTAATCCAAGATCTACAGATAGTGGCCTCAGCACAGCAGAGCTGGTCGTGGAACTGAATCATGGCTCTTCATGCTTCTCAGAAGATGAAACTTGAAAACAGCAGCTTCTCTTCAACTTTGACTGCTTGGACAGTTGGTTGTTGGATTCATTTTACTTTTTCTGAGCTGGCTTGCTTGAATGAGTCAGGGACTCCATACTGGAGAGGAGGCTTGGAGGTATATTGAGAATGGCTTCTTACAAAGATTGAAAATAATACAAATACATGTGTGCATCTTAAAATCTAAATAACTAAAGCTTTTCCTCACGCTCTATGGAGTGATAAAGTTTCTCTCCTGTATGAATGCGCTGGTGATTCTTGAGGGCACCACTTTCTCTAAAACTTTTTCCACACTCTGAGCAGTGATACGGTTTCTCTCCTGTGTGAATGCGCTGGTGTGTTCGGAGACTACTCTGTTGACTGAAACTCTTCCCACAATCTGAGCAGTGATATGGTTTCTCTCCTGTGTGAGTGCGCTGGTGAATCTTGAGGGCACCACTTTCTCTAAAATTCTTCCCACAATTTGAGCAGTGATACAGTTTCTCTCCTGTGTGAATGCGTAGGTGTTTCTTGAGGGCACTACTTTCTCTAAAACTCTTCCCACACTCTGAGCAGTGACACGGTTTCTCTCCTGTGTGAATGCGCTGGTGATTTAGGAGATTACTCTGTTGACTGAAACTCTTCCCACACTCTGAGCAGTGATGCAGTTTCTCTTCAGTGTGAATGCGCTGGTGATTTAGGAGATTACTCTGTTGACTGAAACTCTTCCCACACTCTGAGCAGTGATACAGTTTCTCTCCTGTGTGAATGCGCTGGTGATTCTTGAGCGCACCACTTTCTCTAAAACTCTTTCCACAATCTGAGCATTGATACAGTTTCTCTCCTGTGTGAATGCGCTGGTGTCCCTTGAGGGCACCACTTTCTCTAAAACTCTTTCCACACTCTGAGCACTGATACGGCTTCTCTCCTGTGTGAATGCGCTGGTGTTTTCGGAGATTACTCTGTTGATTGAACCTCTTCCCACACTCTGAGCAGTGATAAGGTTTCTCTCCTGTGTGAATGAGCTGGTGTGTTCGGAGATTACTCTGTTGAATGAAACTCTTTCCACACTCTGAGCAGTGATACAGTTTCTCTCCTGTGTGAATGCGCTGGTGTTTTTGGAGATTACTCTGTTGATTAAAACTCTTTCCACACTCTGAGCAGTGATACAGTTTCTCTCCTGTGTGAATGCGTTGGTGATTCTTGAGGGCTCCACTTTCTCTAAAACTCTTTCTGCACTCTAAGCAGTTATACAGTTTCTCTCCTGTGTGAATGAGCTGGTGTCTTTGAAGATGACTGTGTGTAGTAAAACTCTTTCCACAGTCAGAGCAGTAATATGGTTTCACTCCTGTGTGCACGCGCTGGTGTTGTTGGAGACCACTCTGTGAAGTAAAACTCTTTCCACAGTCTGAGCAGTGATACGGCTTCTCTCCTGTGTGAATGCGCTGGTGTTGTTGGAGACCACTCTGTGTAGTAAAACTCTTCCCACACTCTGAGCAGTGATACGGTTTCTCTCCTGTGTGAACGCGCTGGTGTTTTCGGAGATTACTCTGTTGACTGAATCTCTTCCCACACTCTGAACAATGACACGGTTTCTCTCCTGTGTGAATGCGCTGGTGTCTTCGGAGATGACTCTGTACAGTAAAACTCTGTCCACACTCTGAGCAGTGATACGGTTTCTCTCCTGTATGAATGCGCTGGTGTGTTTGGAGATGACTCTGTGCAGTAAAACTCTTCCCACACTCTGAGCAGCGACAGGTTCGTTTTTTGCCTGTAATCTTTTGTGTTGGTTTGTGAGGTGTGTTCATGTGAAGAACAGCAGATGTTTTCTGAGTACTGGAGCTTCTGGACACCATATTCTCACATTCCGTCTTAACTTCCAGCCATTTCATGATCTGCTTAGATTTGAATTAAAAATTTGCAGGAAAACAGTCACTGGGCACAGGAGACTTGCAAAAGGAGATTATTCTGGAGGAGAAAAACACACCGGTTGATCAGGGATTCAAGTAGTTAAGTGTTTTTTAAAAAAACAAAACATTTTAAAAAATAATAAGCAGAAAAATCTATTTCTACTGAAATGTTTTACCCTTTGGGAGCCACAGAATCATTTACCTCAATCATAGTGGATTTTCAAAACATGCAAAAGATAATTTTCTTATTGAGCACTGAACATAACATACACACATATGAAAGCAAAGATGTGCTTCACTATGATCACAGATGGCCAAAATTCTAATTAGAGCACATGAACATAGACCATACAAACACAGAACACAGAGATACAAATACAATTCTCCTTAAATTAAATTGTGAATGACCTCACGCTCAGCACTACGCAAAAAATCCTTTCCATTCTGGCTTTATTAGATCTTAGTGCAGCTTTTACTACAGTTAACCACAAGATTTTAATCTAGTGTCTTGAATGCTGGATAGGTCTCTCGGGAACAGTTTTAGAATGGTTTAAAACACATTTATGTAATAGGCAGTTCATGGTTTCAATGGGAAATTATTCATAAAAAATGATTAGTCATTTCTTGTGGAGTGCCTCAAGGCTCGTTTTAGAGCCTTTGCTTTTCTATTTGTACATTCTAGCTCTAGGGAATGTCATCAGGAAAGATAATATAAATTTTCATAGGTATACTAATGACACCCAGTTATACATTTCCATTCCTTCTGATGACTGACCAGCTGTGTGTCAGATATTTCTCAGCGGATGTCGTAAAATTTTCTACAATTAAATCATGAATAAACTAAATATTGATCGTACAAAACCTGGGCATGATCTTAGATTCTGAGCTCTCCTTTAACCCACATGTAAACGGAGTCACTAAAGTAGCCTTTTATCATTTGGGAAATATTGCTAATGTTAGGCGTTTTCTATCTCAGAGGGACACAGAGAAACTTGTTGATGCATTTGTTACAAGCAGAGTTGATCACTGTAATGGTTTTCTTATTGAACTTCCTAAGAAAACAATCT
>JAILXH010271519.1:154-13604 GCA_023558415.1 Piaractus mesopotamicus | reverse complement strand
GGTTCTCAAAGCCATGCAGAGGCAAGGGCAAAATGTTGAACAGGTTTGTTATTATTTATTTGGTTTTTGAAATTTCTGGTGCAGTCAGGGACAAGTTTATGAATAGGCTGCCATTTTGCTGCAGAAATAATAGGAGTTGGTACCAGAAAGTAGAACAGAGGCCTTTTATTCTGCTATTGTTGCAGTTTTTGTCTAAAGGTTTTGTTCTCTGGCCTCACCTACAGGTTCTGGAGTACCTTTTTGTCCACAGTCGACTGTGTGAGCGAGGCTTTGATGCCACTGCTGTGGAAGAGTGTTTGGAGATGTACCAGTGCTCCGAGGAAAAGGTTTGTCTGCTGGAAGACTCACGCATGAATGTTTTATTATATAACCGCTCTCTCTGGTTTTCAGTGTAGATGGATATTTCCATATATTTTGTATATATTTGCAAATACTTTTTTAAGTTTACTTTCTGTATGTAAAGTGTAATTGATACAACAGCACAACTTTAGGCCAGGATACTGGTTTGGTAGGTTTTACTATAGGTTTATTAACGGCTATGTTCACAACCTATGAATCATTTCTTGTTGAAACAATAAAACATCCATGCCTTAACCGTGTAAAGTAGCCTAAAGGCTCCTGTTAGAATAGCTACGTGTTATCGTTTTTGTTTTTAATAACTGATGTTATCACAACATGAAAATCTTTTAAGCTCCTATTAAGTTCACGTCTCGTGAGGAAAGCCATTCCATGCATGGAAGGCTGCTGCACAGCTTTATCAGTTTAAGAAGTATGACTTTGGGGGTAAATAGAAGATCCATCTTGCGATGGAACAGAATGTCATAAAACCAGACAACATATCCGGGCTGATTCGGGACATGTACTAACGTTTCATTTGTTAAAAGAAAACAGATTGCGAGAGACGTATAATTACTTTTGTGCATCTTAAAGCCATAGACGAGGTGTTTTCAGATATTTAAATCATCTGACTCAATTGACAAGCATGATAGATGAGACTATGGGCAGTTGATGACACAAGCAGCAATCAGTTCAAGCTTAAATGGTATTGCAGACATATCACATTTAGGTGAAAAGTACCATAATCACTATTTAATATGTTTATTTCTCTCCTCTTTCAGGCTCTGCAGTTTCTGCAGCTGATGTCCCAGTTTGGTGAGATGGGCTTTGAAAGAGATGCCATTAAAGAGGTTCTGTTAGTGCATAATAATGATCTGGACAAAGCTCTGGAGGACTTGATGGCTCGTGCTGCTGCAAGCTGAACCAGAGCAGTGTCTCCTCCTGGAGTCACCCCTTCCTTGCCCCTCAACACTGCGACCACAGAGAGAGTGAGAGTGAGAGAGTGCTTGTGGGTGAGAGCATGTGAAGGAAACGGAGGTAGGGGTGTAGGCTGAGGGTGCCTCAGAGAGGATAAGTAAATATGTACCCCTTAAAAAACATAAGCCCTTTGAGGTAGGGTTTGAATTGGACCATGCAGCGTCACCTTCATCCCGCCTCAGCTATAACCCTGTTAAGTGATCTTAGAGTGGTTGTGGGTGGGAGGAGACTGAGCCCTCGTCAGTGGAGCAGCATTGGCTTGTTTCTCCATCGCCACACAGGTGGAACTGGCGGACATTTGGGTGGTGCTGAAGAGATGGAATTGAGAGGATTCCAATGGGAGCTCAGTTCCACAGGACATGGACTCACTCCCAGCTACAACGCTGCCATCTCTCGCTGCTGAACGCAGGCTTTCAGAACTGATGGGAACTTAATACATACATACACACATGCACACCATGTCTGAACAGAGAACTCAAAGAAGTGCCCTCTCTGTTCCTGCTACTGACTGGCTTTCTTTTTCTCTGATCTGTCTCTGCTGTTTTGTTTTGTTTTTTTGTTTATTCGTATGTTCATTTGTTGAGCTGTTTAACAGACAGAAGCATTTTGTTTATTTTTGTCCTTTTTTCGAGATTCTGTTTCTTTGCCCTCTGGTATAGGAACTTGATTAACCGGACTAATTACCGCAGTGTATGTTGGGGACAGCAAATAAGAAAAAGATGCCTAGATGGCTTTTGCACTGGAATGGACAGCACATTTAAGTTGAAAGGAAAGAGCCGAAGTGTTTCTGGAAATGCAATATTTAAAACGTCAAAGCATTTTCATCCAAATGTCATGCAAGTCTGGATACTGCACAGACACACCGAATCACAGATATTAATATAAACTTATTTAAATTTGTTCAAGGATACACTGACACTTTCAATCTGTAATAAAGATTTAGAAAATCTTTACCATTAGCCAGTGGATGTTACAAGTATTTGGAAATTCATGTCAACATGGTTAATTCAAGAAAACGTCTCTTTTGCAATTTTGCGGTAGACAGATCAAGGGTTGGGGCTGTAAAGTCTTGCCATGTGCTTGGTGGGTGATTAGAGTCCCATTAGAAGGTGATCACTATATGCATCCATGCTTGCATTTCTTGACTGGGGTGTGTTAAGAGCGTTGATGACTAAGCTAAAATGACTGCAAAACTACTGTAACCAGTTTCACTCCGGTAGCTTATTCATATGTAGTTTGTGCTTCAATTGTGTAACACGCTAATCACTTTTCTTATGGCTCAATAATTTGGACTGTTGACCTCTGGGCAGCGAAAGCTGTGTCGATGTGCCATGCATTCATAGTGGCTGTTGAGCTGGGCCAATACTCGGTACGCCATTTTGGGACTTTTTGTTTGAGGCTTACATTTTAATCCCCTCATAGTTTGGCAGCCAGACACTTTCATGTGGTTTCATTTTTATTTTAAATGGGGTTATGTTATGTTAAATGGAGTGAAAGAAAGTGGGCATCTGCACACAATTCTACTCCTTCCTTAAATAAGAGACAGTTATCTGGTGTAATATTGGCTTAAAAGCTTACTGGAAAAATTGTACAAGCAAATTTTGTTACAGTTAAAACTGCATTAAGCACTTTTCATCACTGTGAAGTTCATATTAATCGCAAAGACGTGACATGATGAGTTAAATGAGTTGCTGACTGACAGCAAATGGATGGTTTCCTTCTTTAAGGTGGGACTGCTGGCCTGTTATAGCAGATGGTGCTTCACTAAACAATTGCAGGTGTTCCAGAGTCCAGTTTCCCAAAAGCATGTTACTGTTAAGGTTATCTAAACTGGAGTGAGAGAGCAAGCATCACACTGAACACTCTCTCACTCCAGTTAAGACGACCACAACACTAATATGCTTTTGGGAAACTAAACATTCGCAGGTGTCCAGAGTCCAGTTTCCCAAAAGCGTGTTAGTGTAAAGGTCGTCTTAACTGGAGTGTGAGAGTGCTCAGTGTGACGCTTGCTCGACCATTTAAGAATCAAATTTGTCCTAAGATGCCCTTGGAAAACCCAGGCCAGATCGGTTTCTCCTAACAGTCATAGATTGTAGGTTCACAGACAACTTCTATTTAAGGTTTTATGTCTGAGATGACTTGATCACTTCTCATGTTTCAGTTTTAATGCGCCGGTACTTCCTGTTCCTTAGAAGCGATTTCTAGACTGTTGTTAACAGGGTGTTAACAGGGTAAATCCTCTACTGCTTTTGTAATTTGGCGTTTTAAGCCATTGAAGGTGGAGAGGTATAAAAACCTAGAGATGAAAAGAGAGAGATTTGCGAGATACAGTTGTTGGAGGTCACCACATCCTAATGTGGTAGTGAAAATGCATAAAAAATCACCAGTACAGTTCCTGACGTAAGATTATGTTTCTTTTGGACAGAGTAAAGCTAAAACTTTTCTTTTATCGTTCATGTTTCTCTTTGGACGTCCTTTACCAGGGACCAGGCTTAAGTTGTGTCCAGCAACAAGCACCCTTAAGGGGTGGTCAATCTGGAAATGTGATTTTAAATGTTCAATCTCCTCGTAAATCACCTGGCAGTTCAGTATGATTAAACTTCATTTTTTTAAAGATCACGGCTGTCACAGTTGTTGGTCATAAGTAGAAATTTGTCGGGGCGTTTATGACCGTTGTCTGAAATATATCCGCAAATCAGCATCGATTTATGTTGAGAACGGTTGCCGGAACTACATCTTCTGTCCTTTTTTGTGGACAGACTTGTAACGAAAGCAATAAAGACGACAAAATTTTACCACTTTTCTGGATGAACACCATGGTGAAAAGAGAATAACAGCTTCTGCTTATTAACTATGGGTTTAGGGCATTGTGTCAAACTTGATGTGAAATACTCAGTTCTAGAGAAACTTAGCAAGTCAGAATTGTTCACAGTGGTGGTGATAGGAACCAGACATCCAAAGTGTTTAATGCCACTAAAAGGTACCTCACAAAAAAATTATTGAGTAATTTATGAGTAGTTATGAAAGCAACCTGATATCTGAGACCTTGCTTCATGGCAGTTTTGATTTTTTTTTTTCTAAAATACAATCATACATACAGGGCCGAGTAGTACCCTACAAAGAACATTTTACTATTTTAGTTTATCAACATTAAATATAAAAAGGTGTAGGTTCACTGATCACTTTGGATAGCAAATAAAATGGCTACATTATGACCTGTGGTTTCTATCACCACCATTGTAAAACTTTCTGAATTTCTACAATGAACCATTTCATGTCAAACCGCTCTGAATGACTGTTTACATCTCAACAATTTATTTATTGTTAAAAAATTAAACTATGGCCACGCTCCAGTAAGTGCACTTGTTTTCTAATTGGAGTGCAGTAGGTAGTGAGTGCGTTTACACGCACTTAATAATCCCATAACTGCAGAAAATCAGATTTTGTCAATATCTGATCAACTTGTTTACATGCACTTGAGTTACCAGATAATGGGAAAACTCTGCGTCTGCATGAGTCAGGCAATAATCGGATTTCTGCTTTGCATCCAGCCAATAAACTCACAGAAGAAAAAACGTAAAACTTAAAACTTCATCCTGCGAAAAAAGACAGAAAAAACTACAGAAAAAACTCATCACTTTACCTGAAAATATGAACATACATCATCTAGAATGAAGAATACTTAAATCGTTTATTTCTTCAAGCACGCAGTTGGTTTCAGCGTCGCTACAAAAGTGTTTTCCCGCTGTCTCGCGGCAACGCTGCTTGCTCATTTCTAGTTCTGCGGTCTGTTTTCGCAAATGAGCAGACTGAGAAATCTGAAAGAAATCGGAGTAAGAGTTCACATGCACTGAGAAATCTGATTACTGAGCTAAAATCCAGCTCTCTTTATCAGCTTTCTTAAACAGATTCTAGACCTTATTCCGATCTAAGAAATCGGAGTCTGCTGTTTACATGACCATCTGAATAATCAGATAACTGCAGAAATTTGATTGTGATCGGATTATGAGTGCATGTAAACACACTCAGTGTAACAGTATACAGAATGCAAGCACGCCAGTTGGAACAGCCCACCATCTATGTGTGGAGGGAAGGCTGTGTCCTCAGCAATCAAATAAAAACGATGGGCCTCATTCACTAATATCGTCCTAAGTTTTTTTCTAGTCAGTTCTTGAGGAAGGTCCTAAGAAAAAGTCTATGTCAGATTCAAGATGTGCTTTTAAAAGTGCTTTTAAACTGCAGAACTGTTGGCACATTTGTGTTCTTGAGTGTGTGTGTAGATTCTGTTGTTTCCCAAGAACAAATTCCAAATAAGAAAACATTAGAGTTTATCAGAGTTTTTTGGAAAAAGCTGTTTTAAGAAGAAATTTGTTCTTAAGAACGATTGGTGAATGAGGCCTGTTATTTTATCCAGCTTCTCACTAACAAGCGTAATAACAATTAGAGCATCTTTACTTATAGAGCATTTTTTATAGCAGTGGCAGCACAAAGTGCTTTACAGACAGATGGGAAAACTTTACAGTAATAGAAGAAAGTATAAAACCATATTAGACAATAATGGATCAATTTTAATTTAATGCTAAGTTAAAGAGGTACGTTTTCAAATATTTCTTGAAAGTGTCAATGGTCATTTACAGATTAATAACCTTGAAAAACTACTAGCAGGATTCTTTCCTGAAAGATACGGGTATCCAGTGCCGTTCTTTCAGAACGGGAGTGATTTGAGCTCTTTCTTTTGTTTTTGTTGGGATCCGCGCTGCTGCATTTTGTGCGAGTTGTAGAGCTGCGTGAACAAGTTTCTCTGCGTCCCTCTAAGATAGAAAAGGCCAAATATTTCTCAGATGATGAAAAGCTACTTTAGTGACTGCGTTTACATGCGGGATAAAACAGAGCTCAGAGTCTAAGGTTACGTCCAGGTTTCGTCTTTCAGGTTTGGTATACAAAGGAAAAGAGCCAAGCTTCTCCAAAATAGAAGGATTTTGTGCATCACCGCTGAGCTTGAGGTCACTGACAATGCGAACCAGTGCTGTCTCAGTACTATGGTTAGAATGAAATCCTGATTAAACCTTCTCATATAACATGTTTCTAAGACTTTGCTCACAAAAGGAAGGTTAAAAATTGGTCTAAATTTACTGAGTATGGAAGGATCCAGGCTACTCTTTTTTTAGTAGAGGCTTCACTAGAACAGTTTTAAAAGCATCTGGAAAAAAAACTGTTGACAGGGAACAGTTAACAATAGTTAAAACTTCATTTTGAACAAGAGTTTTTCATTTTGAAAAACTCTTGAGTGAAATAGAAACAGGGTCAAGGTCACATGCAGACAAACTTAATGTGTTTATAACAGTTGTAAGCTCCTGATACTTGATAAGAGAGAAAGATGTCATCGCTGATGTAGGTGGCTTATAAAGAAGGTTGTTTCAGTCGGCTGAGCTACACCGTTTTATCATCTATTTTATTTAGAAAATAAGTTCTTATTTAGAAGAAATTCAAATTTTAGAAGAATTTACCATGAGACACACTAGCAGGGGGTTAATTAGTCAGTCTATGGTGGAAACAAGGACTTTGGTATTATCTTTGTCTTTACTAATTACACTACAGAAGTATGACTGTCTGGATATTTTCATAGCATTATTGTAGGTGGAGATCTGCTCTTTGAGAATATCATTCATCCATCCGCATTTTTATGAGTACACAAGTTTTTCTGCCTTACTGTGTTCATACATCTGTGATTTTCAGGAGCAACTTCATGTACGGTTGCTGTGCCATTTTCGTTTAACCATGTTTCCGTTAAAAACATAAAATCAAGCTTATGCTCTTTAACCCTCTGGGCTCGAATGCACCGGCATGTCAGATGTTTCTCTGTGTTTTATTAATATTTTTGCATTAATACTGCGCAGAAATACAGTTCAAACAGTTCCTGAATCTGTAGCGTATGCTAACACATGCTAAGAAACATGAAATTTCTACTTTATCATTCTTCTGCTACGCAAATGATTTATCAGTAATGCACAATTTTAAAGTCACACTCATTTTCTCAATTTTCATGAAGAACACCATTCTTTTTTCTATGTCCATGAACTTTATGAGCAAAAATAACGAAGGAAAATTACTCGCACTCCTTAAAGATTTTAAACTTGTAGAGCAAACTAAAAGATTTTGGGTGACGTTTATTGTGTTTGGAATGGTTCACTTGTCAACACAGTCTCTTCACTGCACGGCGTTTGAACTGACTGGAGAATGACCAAAAAGTTTATCACTGAGAATTCAAACAACACTAAAACATGGCTGAAACAGTGAAGTGCATTCTGGACGCAGCCTTCCATTGGATAGACTTCCATTGTTTTTTTTTAGCTTCATTATTCTTGTAGCTTCAGTGCAAACTAAAAAAAAGCAAACTTTGGACACCAAACGTGTCTTTGACGATTGACTACATTTGGGGTAAAGTTGTGCTCCTTTGATTTTTCGGTGTACTTTAAGCAGCCCTTATTAACAACATTACTGAAACGCAATTTGAAAAACTCAAGTCTGTAAACTGAATCGAATGCCAGTTCGAAAGAATCTCTCTGTGTTCGGAATGTCACACACGTGAACTCATTCACTGCTCACTCTGCAGTGTTTTCTAACTACACAGCAGCATGGCTGACACACTGCATAGTGCACTGTTTCAAATCAAACCAGATCATGTTAAATTGGTCACACCCACAGCCATACACAGTATAACGTGCAGTGAAATGCTTATATGACTGTCTATTGCCATGAAAAACAGAATATACAAGAAAAAAATAAGAGATATGAATATATATAAATATATTTTTACATAATAATAATAATAATTTTTTTTTATATAGCACTTTTCATGCCAGTGGCAGCTCAAAGTGCTTTACAGTGGTAAAAAACAATTATACAAGAAATTATAAGTATTAATTTAGAATCATAAGAAAATCAGCAGATCAATTTAAAAAGATAAATATCACGAGATGTAAAGTTTTAATTAAATGCTAAGTTAAACAGATATGTTTTTAAGTGTTTCTTAAAAGTGAGCACTGAGCTTGACTGTCTGATAAAAGGTGGAACTGAGTTCCTCAGTTTAGAAGCATAACAACTGAACGAGGCCTCTGTGTGTATTATATAAATATAGTAAAACATAAATCTAAAAATGTAGAGATATAATAAAACACAAGGATGTTGTGTCAATGAATATGTATGTAGGGAGTATGGGGGAGTATGGGGGTTGTGCAGTAGTCTAATTATGTGCGTGCATGTATGTATAAATAGTCCTGGTCCTATTTCTGTAAGAGAGAGTGATCTTGAACAAAGCGTTGGTTTGCTAAACTGAATCGATGTTCAGTCCCAAAGAATCGGTTGGGTGAAGTGAATCGAACTTCCCCCTCACTGTGAAGTTTTTCGTAGTGATGCATGATTCCAGGTTTTCTGCCGTTGACTCCTGCCAGTGGAATGAGTCAACTAATCCGCTCCACTTTATTTTTACCCAGACAGGCCAGAGCCGGTAATAATGAGGTACAGCAGAGATTAAACCATCCTAAACATTTTTGAGTAGCTACAGATTGCAGTGATATGATGAAAATGAAGCTTATTTCACATAATGAGGGTTGAGGGGAAACTTGGAGTTGAATGTTATTGTCGTGGCAAAATAGGCAGCATTGCTCAAAAATTCCAAATTAAAATACAACTCAAAACAACAGGATTGGCAGGAAAAGGCACAATTTCTTTTATTAAGATTAGGGCGTTAATCTGAGTTGGCCCAGGCATCAACTGACCAACCCACAAAAACCTAATAATTTATTCTCTTTACTGGGCAAAGAGGGTCATCACCTGACTCCTCCTTTCCCCTCCCAAATATTTCATATATTTAGATTTTTACACCATTGTTTCCAAACCTTACATTGTTTCTTTCATTATCTTTCATGTCATTATTATCGTCATCATTAACGTCATCATGTTTTCTTATCAAGAATTCTTTCATTATTTCCAATCCAAGAAGTAACATTTTTTAAAACAATAATCACAGGCCAAGGCTACAATCAGGCCTAGGCCTTTAAACCTTATTTACTTCATGTATTACTTTAATTCAATATGGTTACAACTGAGTCTCTCTACAGATGTGCTTTTCTCTTTCAAAGACATTTTAATACTTATTTGGAACAAACAGGTTCTTCTCTGTGTGAGTGCTTCTCCTCGATGAGGCCTACTTGGCCAACCCCACTGCAGTTTGCAACATACTCAGGGTCACCTACAGACACACACACACACAGGGAGAAGGCTGCACATGCGCATGGAGAGCCATGCAGTATATGATTTATATTATACATATAATATAACATGATTAGTTATGATTGAAATAATTTAAAACTTTTAATCAGCCTAAAGAATCTTTCATATTATCTAAATGTTTTCCGCATTATCTTGTTTCTCTTTTCACGAGGCTGAATTAATCTTCTTAGTCGATTTTTCTGGTCCACCTTAAGTGTTGCAGCAGTTACCTTAAAGGTGCGCCCGCGCCCGGACGTAACCTCAGCGCCATTTAAGGTGGATCGGAACTTTGATCCTCTTTTCCACAACGTTCAGTGAAAAAATATTGTTCATTTTTGGTTTTCGTTTTCGTTCCGTGTACCGTATGTGGTCATTGTTTATTGAAACCTTCATCATGAATAAAATGAAGAGTTTGTGCTCACAGCGGTGCTGGCGGAGTTTAAAGCTGGTGATTAAACAAACTCACACTACTCAAACTCAGACTCTTTCCTTAAACACACACTCCTCCGTCAAAATATTCTAGGAGCCAATTACAATAGAACACAGAGTCGAAGAGTCGACTCTAAGTATTTCGACTCGTAGAGTCATTGACAAAAAGTCGACCCCATCTTCCAGACGTGCTGGAGTCGGACAATCGATTCTTTTGGAATCGACTCCCCATCACTAGTTCTTCGTTGCTGTTTGTGTTGAGCGCGGCTTATTAAAGGCGGAGGGTGTGTTGACGGCAAAACTTGTACAGCCGTAGACTTAATGATATTTAAGTTTATTAGACCTTATACAGAAGGAGGTTTAAACCTTCTGAAATTCCACACTGTTAATTACATTTTTAAGAATAATTGAATTAAACATTGTTTGGGTGATACCAGTTCATTTTGGTTTTATATACCCGATTTAATTCTTGAAAAAATGTGGGGGGTTTAATTTTTTTTATTGCATGTGTTTTCAAGTGACCCAGAAGGATAAGCGGTTAAGATGATGATGATGATGTGTGTGTGTGTTTTCAAGTGTAATAAACTCCCTGTAAGGTTAGCCAACTTCTACAAGCGGGCGGTGGAAGTACGGAAAATTACCGTTAAACAAGAATTTACCCTTTATACCCCTTTATTCTTTCATTCTATGGAGTAATCAACTCTTTTTACATAAAAATGAGTCTGTATTTTAAAAAGATCGGTATGATTGGTTTCCGTAACTGATTTGCTGAATGTAAATGGTGAACCGCATCAATACGGGCAACTCATAAGTATCATGGGGTGAAACCGGTCATGGAAGGATTATAATACTGTTTGTAAAAGGCAGTTATTGTTGGAGTCGAAGAATCGATTCTTTTGGAATCGACTCCGCATCACTAGTTTTCGCCGTTGTTGTTGTTGTTTGAGTTGAGTGCGGCTGCGCTCGCCGTTGATGACGCGCTCGCCCGAGAAAAGAGGGGCACGGATAGAGGAGGAAGGTGAAAAACAGCAGCAGCCCGACCACACAGGGAGGGGAGGAGTACTACAGCCGCCTGCTCCTCCACACAAACAGTTTCTCCAGGCCACCAGAGCGGCTTATCTGACGAGGGGTGGCTTCAGTTCTCGCCGACAAACCACCGCAACATCCGACTGACCGAGCGCTAACTTAGCTTCAGATTAGCCGGCTAAACCCACCCAGCGCAGCGCCATTATATGATCCACTTCCCAGCGACACAGCTAGCGTTACTGCCCTCCATGTGGGTGAGGGACCTCTGTGTCTCGGATTATGGCGAGAAAAACAGTTAGCAGGAAAAGGAAGGCAGGGGAGCTCAAGGAACAACAGGTAGGTCCTGAGCCGATTTGCTGTTGGGTTGGTTAGCGACGGCGACAGTTAGCTAGCCAGCTAGCTCAGCTAACCTAGCTAAGCTAAACATAGCTGACGTGCTAACGACCTTACAGCTACTGTGAACCCATTAGCTAATTAACGGTACCGTCTCGCCGATGATACCAGCTCGCATTTAGCTAAGTTGGCGGCGTTGTGGTTCGGATTTGCTAGCTGAGCTGCCTGATTTAGCTCAGCAAGGTTACAGCCCGGTGTTGTGTGTAACACGAAGCTGAAGTCAGCCTCTCATTCTCCAGCTGCTTGTTCGAATTTTCCCGTTCCACCTTAAATGGCTCATCAATTAATTCTGGGAATAAGAAGCGGACTTCAGCTCTGTGTAACGTTTAGTTAGCTGTTTAGCTAACGAGCTATTTATAATGTTACAACATTAAGGTTAAGTGTTGTTAAATAGGCCGCAGTTTGAGCTGTATAGATACACCAGCTTGCTGTTACAAGGAAAGTATAAATGTAAATGTTTTTCATTATTTTTATGTAAATTATTAAGGTGCATTTTTAAGGTGGATAGCGCCAAACGAAACATGTCTAAGTAGCTACGTTAGATGGTGTAACACAGAGGTGCAGCAGCTGCAGTTAACAGCTCGATAACTAATACATACCTACTGGCTCAGAGGGTTCTGGATGTTTGGTAAACTTAACCCATTAAAGGGAAACACCACAGATTTTTCAAAATTTTTGCACAAATGCATGGTAAACAAGTCATTCAAAGTGGTTTGATTATTAAATGCTCAGAAAATTATCAAATCAAAATTGTTAACAGTGGTGGTGACCACAGGAAACAGACGTCCATCTCTATATCCCCCCCTGTCTTTGGGGTCAGTCTGAGTTACTGACCCAGTTAACTGTTTAATGTCTGATAAATGAATGAATAATGAATGAGTAAATAGATGACTGACACATTGATACCTGACACACAGACTTTGGGTAACAGTGTTAATTCTGATCATTTTTTGGATGGTTGAATTGCTGGGCTCAAATTGTCCCCAAGGGTAAAGATATTTGTAAATTTGAAGAAAACAGGATGGTAAAGGCTCCCTCACAGAAAGCCTTACACAAATACATTACAGTATAACCGAGACATTGTTTTAAGATGTTAGTTAAGATTTTAGACTATATATTTTTTTTAAAAATCCATTCATGGTAGAGAGATAGATGGAGGGTGTTGTGAGACAAAATAGTCCCCAAAGAGAATTATTTTTTCAGATTTATCACTGTTTCACCATATATAAAAACTCAGAGGGCGTGTAGGTTCACTGGTGGTTTGGATGGTAAATCCAATGGCTATAATTGTGTTGTAGACATCATGACCCCAGGTTTTTATTACCACCGCTGTAAAGAAATCTGAGCCGGTCTGTTTCTCAATTTCACATCAAACCACTGAATGACTTTTTGTTTACATATCAACCACAGAGTTATACAGACATTTAGAAAAATCGGTGGAGTTCCACTTTAAGTTAACTTTAATTCTCTCTCTCTTTTTTCAAGATGAACGTTTCCTCCACTAACAGGGATCCAACTTAATGTCTATGATGGCTAGGAGAAAATGAACTCAATGAACTCAATTTTAGAGGAAAAAAAGGCTTTATTACACAAAACAATGAATATTTTTTAACCTTTAAGTTCTGTTACTTAATAGTAGTAATGTTAGTAGGAATATTACGTAACATGCATTCAGACAAAATCTCTTACTTGAGCAAATAATTAAATATTTTATAAAATTATAAAGACCTCATTGGCAGGGCACGCTAATACAAAATCAGAATTTCATAAAATAGAAAGAAGGTGGGGAAAAAAAAATGATTAAGGCAGTTAATCAAAAATAATTAGTTTATTAATTAAAAGTATTGTAAATATACACATGTAAGAGAGAGACTAATAATATAAATTTCTAACATTCACAATTATCTGAAAACATTGAATCAGGTATTTCTTTAAAAGTATTTAATGGGACGAGCTCTGCCAGCTGAAGTTTTTGATGTAAAATATTCCAAATTTAAGGTTTGTTTAAAAACAACAG
>JAILXH010271499.1:4678-20972 GCA_023558415.1 Piaractus mesopotamicus | reverse complement strand
TTCCCAAACGAGGCTCTTTTCAATACCTTTGTTTTAAGTTACAGAATGAAAGTGGGGGTGGCTTGACAGGGAATTCCACCACTTCCTCCAAAAGTCATTCAGAGTGGTTTGATGTGAAATGGTTCATTGCGGTGACAGCAACCAGGGGTGTCCACAACACAAATCATTTCATTTCCGGTCCAAAATGACCAGTGAGCCTGCAATAGTTTTATATGTAATATCGATAATGGAAAAATAGTTGTAAATCTAAAAAAATATTAGTAGGGTAATTTAGGGACTATTTTGCGCTATAACGCCTTGCATGTACCAGCCATGAATGTATAAAAAAAATATGTTTTGGGCCAAAATCTTGTTGGAACTATCTTAAAACGATGTCTCCGGCATCGGGTAGCGTATTATATGTCATGTCATAACTTTGTATGATCCTTTAAGAGGCATAAAACCCTTCAGACGTCTGGTTCCTATTACCACCACTGTGAATTCTGACTCTCTAGAATGGTGCGTTTCACACCATACGACTCTGCATTACTTTGCTTACATCTTAACCATTTAATAATGCTGAAATTTTGAAAAAATTAGTGAAATTCCCCTTTAAACCAGGAAAGAGCGTGATATGCTGGAAATGAGTGTACTGACCGTAATGGATTACAGACCGCTGACGCTAATAACATGCATAGGGAATATAACTTAAACAGCTAATGAGCCGCATAGACTTTGGAGCAAGGCTCTCTGATTCCTTAGGTGCTGAAATGCATAGATTTTTTTTCAGGACTCTGTAATATTGAGGGAATTTTGCAGTACTGAATTCGGAGACCCAGCTCCAGCTATTATAGTGCTTTCTACAAACAGGCAGCCCAAAGTTGTGGAGCTCACAGGCCTCAAGTGCTTAGAGAGTATGATTAGAGCATGATTAAGAGTTGTTGTCCCTTTGGCTTGGTGAGATCTACATTGTTTGTTAATGTGCAGAATTTGAGGGCAAAATGAACATGAGCGCATGAAATGTGCCCAAGTGATGGTGCTTTGGTGCTGAATACTCGGCAGTTGTAATAATTTGACTGTGTCTGAACTGCTGTCTCCACCATTTCCGCACAAGAAGCAGCTGCTGAATCTTGGTCCCTCAATAAAAATGTACTAAGTCACTGAGCTGGCTATTCTGTGACGTAGCTTCACTTTGACTGATGATGATGACTTCCATCATCAGAAAATCAAATCATCAGTTTATTTTAAACACTGTCCACAAACAAGGACGTGCTTGTGTGTGTGCGAGTAAGTGCGTATCTGGCCTGTGTGCTAGAGACCTTCAGCAGGAGAGCTGCAGCCACAGCTGTTAAAGAAAAAGGACGGAGAGATTTGATGAGAGCTGAATCCAGATAGTTTGTTGCTAATATTTATGTATGAGTAAACAACCTGCCGTATGTGTAAGATGACCCCAAATCATTAAGTATCACTGCACGTGTTTTGTTTTTTGCCAGCTTGGTTTGAACATTGATCGTTCAAAACACATTTCAGACTTTAGACTAAAATCCTTTTGCTTTGAGTATTAAAGCAAGTGATAGAACATTTTGTACCAAAACAATCAGAATACTATTAAAAATGACCAAAGTTTTAGTAGTGATAGCTAATTTTGTGCAGAGCTGAAAAACGCTAGCCAGTACACGACTAACAAACACAGCTTTGAACAGTTGTACACACATAAAATCAGAATATTTTTCAGTAAAACAAACTAAAGCTGCAGAGTATGTGTTTCGGTAGTGACAATTCTCAGACTTTGGGACACATTTACTTCAAAACACAGGTTTGTGACCGCTCACTATGTGGCCGTGAGGGACAAAGAGTCTTCCTTCCTGCTCTAAAATGCAGGGCTATACCTAAAATAAGGCTCCGCCTACAGATGAATACTCTTTGTATTTATGTAATGACATAAAAACGAGTGATTTTTTAAATTTTTTTATTTAAAAATTAGACTCTGGGGAAAAACAGCTAAAATATGGTGAGCAAGCGCTGCTGGCAGTCGCCCCGTGAAACCTCAGACGTGTCGGGTCGGGAGTTTTTCAGACTACGTCTTTATGTATTAATGTCACACGCACAGGCTCGTAAAGAAGGTCCGGCCGATGTTTAGGTCTCAAATGCGAAAAACCAAGGTTATACATACGAAGATATGACGACGATAGTAGATAATTCACTCGCATTCTCAGGAGATGTGTCCTTCGCCGAGTTTTGACTGAGTTCTCTTTGAATTCTCATTCGATCATCAGATTCTTCCGCTCAGTGAAGGGGTCCGAGCACAGCCCGCATTACAAAATGTTCTTCTGCATGTTACTCATTTCCATTTCCAAATCCCCAAAACATACATAATACAGCTGCAAATTAACAAAAGAGGCTGACAGAGCTTTCAGCGAACTGCGTAGTAGTGCTTGACCGTGGGATAGAAAACGGAGTTAAATACTGTTAAAAACTAACAAGAACATCACAGTCTTTAACTAGCCTTGGCCTAGTGCTGTGTAAGGTAGGACTGTGGTTAATTAGGCTTTACCCATTATGGTATACTGTCAGTTATTAGTAGCTAACATTAGGCAGTTAAATGGGGGCAATTAGTGGTTGTTTTTTACAGTTTACATTTTTTCCTCTGATTAAGGTAATTAGCGAGTATGTTTGTAATGATTTAATGCAACAAGCTAGCTGGTAGTGGTCATCTTTACTATAGCGATGTCCCTGGGCCTTAATGCTGGCTATGCCACTGCTGTATAGTAAATAACACCAAATATATACATTTATATATTACATATAACCTTCAAAGGAGTGGTTTTTCATGGGTTCTTTAGTAAAGGCAGTGGTTATATGTAGAACCGTGACAACTCATCGAGCCATTTGAATGCATAACTGGTTCTTGGCGCGGTTAGATGGTTTCACTCTTTGGTAGAAAACATACTGTATATGGCTTTTTAAGTAACCTTTAAAAAAAAACGTTCTATGTAGCACCTCTTTACTACGCAAGAGGCAGATCAGCTGTCCTCATAAAGCATAATGTTGAGCGTACTTACAACTCATCATCTACTATCACCGTAGCTTACGTTAGTTATTGTTTATTAAGTGGATGTGGCAAAAAGACGCAAGTAAACATGAGATTAATAATAGGCCAACTGTCGTCATGCCCTCACGAAGCATTGAGGTAAGCCGTAGTGCAGGAAAAAGGCTGTACGAGCAGAAGACAGCTGGCGTTCTGCATCATCCACATGGCATAATGTTTTCTGCACAACAAAGTAATGGAGAGCCTGTGACTTTAACAGCTAAGCAGTGAGTAGGATGGAGGGGGAAAGTGTTGAATCCCACGCAGCCTCCTGACAACTGATATCATCATGTATCAACATAACTGCAGTGAACAATGCAAACGGTGCAGTTTGAAACCTCAAACTGCCAAAAACAGCGGAGCGCAGAATCCTCAAGATCTGAAGACCCCATCTCAGGAGGAGATGAAGGAATCCTGCATGTGCGGATGCTGCCCGCTGTATTTAAAGAGTCTGTCAAGAACGACTGTACTGAAAAAGTGATGCATCGCCTTTACTTATTCAGATGTGTACATTATTTCCTCATGAATAAAATAGGTTACATCAACACAGTTATTGACCAAAGTGAGTAAACTGAGACAAAATTGTGTTGATATATTTTATTCCTCTAGAAATTGTGCAAGTAAAGCAGTGCATCATCTTCATCGGTGTGTATAAAGATTAATATATCGCTGTGGTCGGAAGAAAACCTCGTATCTCCAAAATGTTAGCTTTACAGGAGAAGCATAAAACCTACTTTACTTTTAATGTAAGTCAATGGAACCAGAATTAATCATGAAATTAACACACAGTGTAAAGAACAACAGGCATTTTCAAAAGTATGTCAAAAACTTGAAAATGACAAAAATGGAGATACAAGGTTTTCTTCAGACAACAGCGATATACACACTCATAGGAGACGGTTCTTCAAGGGTTTTATATTAAAGGAAATGGTTCTATGTAGAACTGTGGACACTCAAAGAACACTACGCATGGTTAAAGGGCTCTTTGCATTGTGAAAGGGTTCTTCACATTGATGGATAGGTGTATGGATCTGCATCGAACCTTTTTGAAACGGGATCTGTATAGCTTTATAGAACCTTTTTCAAAAAGGTTCTACACAGAACTATCTACAGCACATTCTCCATCAATCTGAGAAACCATTTCATGATGAAAAGAACCCTTTAATCATGCAAAGTTTTTTGGAGTGTTCATGGTTCTATGTAGAATCGCTGTCTTTACTCAAGAACCCTTGAAGAACCATCTGTTTAAGTGTGTATGGCCTTGTTTTTTACTGCAAGTGTAGAGACGTAGATAACATGACCTTTAATTAGATCATTAAAATACATACAGTGAGATCATTAATACACACACACTGTGGATCACTGCGTTCTGTGGATTGTTGAGACTCGGTTACTAATACTGTAGTGTGTGTGTGTGTGTGTGTGTTTAAAGGCTATGAACAGAATAAATTAATCAAGATGCAATAATAATGCAATAAAATTGCATTATTTGTTGTACTTATTGTGATTAATTTGATTCATTTGCTCTAATTTGAATAAAGAAAGAAAGAAATATCATTTCCTGAAAGAAGGTTCATTTTGAAGGTACTGTAGGCGTCTTAGTTTGACCATCTAACGTGTGCTCAGATTTTGAATAGTGGACTTTAGATTGTGTGCTGTATTTCAGATTTCACTGGGCGAGTTCATGTTTATCATAGCTGTTCAAAAAATACTTGTATCTCCTTTTTTTTCTGATTCCTATTTTTATTTCTCTTGTATTGTGTGAAACCAATGAACCAATAGAAATGCTCTACATTTTTTTTTTACATTAACTTACATTTAATGTTACACACATTTTTGCCTTCTCCTGTAACTTTACAATATTTGAGAGATATTGAGAGGTTTTTTTTTTGGACAGTGACGACATGAGTCTGCTCCTGTTCTGTTAAATGTGCTTCCAGCGTTGGTTCGTGTGTTTGCTGCTCTTATGTGTGATAAATTCGCTCAGATTCTACATTAGCACATCGGCTACTGGCCCTTACCGTATTAGGATGTATTAAAATGCGAAGCGCTTTGCAGAAGCGTCAGCTTTTGCTTCTTTGCTGTTCTGCAAAAACATGAAAATATACATGTTATACTGTGTGATATATCATGATCCTGTTTGAAGTAATGATGTTATTATTAGAGCTGAGTATTGCTCCATACTTTTTAGTACAGATACCAGTACCTGTTACAAATACCAGAGCTGATTCCTAAACCACACTTTTTCCAATACCTTCTTTTAAATTACAAACCGACTGTGGGTGTGGCTTAAAGGGGAATTCCACCCATTTTTCAAAATTTCTGCATTGAGATGTAAACAAAGCCATTCAGAGTGTTTTGATATAAATTGTTTTCTTGTAGAGAAACTTAACAAGTCATATTTCTTTACAGAGATGTATGTATATAAAGGCTGTCAAATCATTAAAATAACTGTGACCAATTATATGATTTATAGCTATATGAGCGGACAAAATAAGCTTCATCAGAATGTATTTATGATTTTAATTATATCATTGACACCCTGTAATAACAGCATTTCGGTCAAATTAACATCATATCTGGCCTTGAATCCAGTTTCTGGTCCTGGATTTTGTAATGATGTATAGTTATTTCATGCATTGATGTAACTGAATGGCTGTCAAAATCTAGGAATGGAAAACTAGATTCAAGGTCCAGGTTTGAAGACATCTGATATAAACTGTAATTGGTTCAAATTTCTTTGAAGTTGTAACCCTTTTGACCAAATACAGATTGTAAATTCTAGTTACTATGAGGCTCTCGAGGGGAACTGGAGCTCCGTTTTGCTGTTGCTTTTGCTAGTTTGCTGCTTGTTGATTTATCCATAGATCTCTTTAAACACTGTCCAGCTTAGTCTGCCTAAGGTTAGGAAAGTATCACTTTAAAGCCATTTAGGAGCTGCGTTTGAATGAAAAGACTACAATTATGGATTCTGTCATGGCTGCGTACAGCACACTGCAGCCGGGCTTCAGTCTGCACTGCAACAGAGAGTTTGAAGAGTCAGACTAGGAAAATGCATTATTATTAAGTGCTGTCAAGTTGATTCTGACTCCTGGTGACCATATAGTTAGTGCTTCCACAATATATTTTGTCTTCTGTTTGCGTCTTTAGGCTTCTGAATGGTCTGATTCCTCTGGTTGTGCCGATCCATCTTTCTTCTTTTATCTTCAACTGTTCCAAGCATAGTCTACGTTCACATTGCCAAGTTGAAGTGGCACAAATCCAATTTTTTGCCCTAACGTGACTGAGATCTGATGTTTTTAGAGCTGTGTGGACACGCAAATCTGATCTTTTCAAATCCAACCTGAGTCACTTTTATATGTGGTCCTAGATCAGATACGTATCTGATTCGTGGCCATGCGACCTTAATGTGACGCTCAGATCGGAATCCATGTGCTTTTTTTCCACTGCACCTGCGCCGTCATTCAGCGTTACCATGGCAGCAGAACAGAACCGAACAGAAATTAAAGCCTGTAAACGGTGGAAAAGAAACACATCTCACATCATTCAGCGTTACCATGGCAGCAGCGCCAAACAGAAGCTAAAGCCTGTAAACGGTGGAAAAGCAGCTCATCTCACCTTTTTCTCTTCTTCTCCCTCTAATATTAAAGCTGAGAGCTGATCAGACTTAATTATTTTCTCAGCGAAGCTCGTTCTGCTCGTTAGTTTGTGCTGATGATGCACGTGATTCGTTCACGTGACGTTACTGAGTAGGATGAGCTCACGCGGGTCATTTCAGGACGCCGGTTCGTCCACATTAATGACAGATTTGAATCACTTACTTAAACCAGTGTGAACCATCGAGTCAGAGAGATCGGATCTGAGCAAAAAATCGGATTTGAGAAATGAGGCTTGTAAAGTGAACATAGCTATAATGGTCTTTTCCAGTAAACTGGTTCTTCTGAGAATATGTCCAAAAACATAGTGGTATAATAATTTAGCACACTAACACATTTTTGATTCATTTCCTTTGACAGCCGTAATGCACACCCTGTAAGAAGGCTCTGTTCACCAAAATACCTGAGCCCACATGACCGAGTGGCCATGACCAATACTATACGTCAAGCACCGAGCACAAGGGCTCCCACGAGACACTTTCACTTTATCTGCAGAGAGAGTGAGAGCGATTTTTATATTACACCGTCCAGTGGCCATTTCATTAGCTTCACCTCCATTGCATTATCTCTGCTTCCACAGCATTTGGTCAATATCTGTCCTACCTCAAAGCAGGCCGTTCTCTGGCTCCTGTCCGGCCTTTGTGTTTGTTTTTCCCTCAAAGAGCATCCTCATGGCTATGGCCAGCGACTGATGGTGAGTCAGTCAATAGGCTGCATTGACCACTGGAGCAAAAAGGTGATTTTTACTATTCAGGACGGTCAAAAGGAACCTTCCTTTTTTTGTGTCCAGGAAAGCCATTATTCTCCTGCCAGAAGCCCAGTGCTTCCATTGATCCTACTGAAGTTAGTCACTGATCAAAGAGCATGTATTGTGCATTTTTTCATGCAGAGCACTTGGTATCAGATCCTCACTGTATGATTCAATTATCAGCAGAAATGGCTGCTGGGACACCGTGGCATATGGTGCACAGTTTGACCAATTTGTAAGCAGAAGGCTTTTTTCACTCCTGTGCTCTTCTGCTTTGCCCGTGTTACTGTTAGCCAGACTTTATTCTGTACTTTGTTCTTTTTAGTTTTTCTTCACGTCTCGCGTTCTTGTGGTCAAAAAAATAATTATGATGATGGTCATAATGATGATAGTGATGGTGATGATAGCAGTTATGATGGTGGTGTAAAGATTTGAATGTTTTCAAAGGAACGGGAAAAAGTGTTCTTCAGAAAGATGAAGGTAATAATAGTGATGATGATGATGATGGTAATGATCATTTTGATTATGATGATGATGATGATGAAGATGAAGGTAATGATATGGAGGACAATATTAATGGTGATGAGTATTATGATGATGATGGTAATAATGGTATTGATGATGGTGATAACAAGAATGATGGTTATGAAGATGGTGATGGTGCCAGAAATGATGGTGATGATCATGGTGATGATGGTGGTGGTTGTGATGGGGATGAACATTGTTATGGTCATGGTGGTGGTGGTGGTGATTTGTTCATTTTAGTCTTTCTTTATGTCTCATTTTCTTGTGGTCAGAAAAATAATTATGATGATGGTCATGATGATGATGATGATGATGATGTCAATGGTGGCAATTTTGATAGTGGTGTAAAGATTTAAAAGTTTTCAAAGGAACAGGAAAAGCGTTCTTCAGAAAGATGATGGTAGGAATAGTGATGATGGTAATGATGATAATGGTAATAATGGTCATTATGATGAAGATTGTAATGATGATGATGATGATGATAATGAAGGTAATGATAGTGAGCAGAACATTGATGTTGACGAGTATAATGCTGATGATGGTAATAATGGTAATGATGGTGATAACAAGAATGATGGTTATGAAGATGGTGATGGTGATGGTGGTAATGATGGTGATGATTATGGTAATGATGGTGGTGGTTGTGATGGTGATGATGGTAATGATGGTGGTGATGGTGGTTTGTTCATTTTAGTCTTTACGTCTCATTTTCTTGTGGTCAAAAAAAATTATGATGGTGGTCATAATGATGAGGGCGATGGTGATGAAGGTAAGGATAGCGAGGAGAATATTGATAGTGATGAGTATTATGATGATGACTTTAATAAAGGTAATGATGATGGTGATAAGAATGGCGATGGTGGTGGTGATAATGATGGTGATGATGGTGGTATTTATGATGGTGATGAAGATGGTTATGATAATGGTAATGATGGTGATGATCATGGCAGCAGTGGTGGTGGTTGTGATGGCGATGAAGATGGTTATGGTGATGATCATGGTGATGATGGTGGTGTTTATGATGGTAATGAAGATGGTTATGATGATGGTGATGATCATGGTGGTGGTGGTTATGATGGTAGTGAAGATGGTTATGATGACGGTAACAATGGTGATGATCATGGTGATGATGGTGGTGTTTATGATGGTAATGAGCATGGTTATGATGATGGTAATGATGGTCATGATCGTGGTGGTGGTTATGATGGTAATGAAGATGCTTATGATGATAGTAATGATGGTGATGATCATGGTGGTGGTGGTGGTTGTGATGGTAATGAAGACGGTGATGGTGGTGGTAATGATGGCCATGGTGATGGTGGTGTGTTCCTCTTATTGTCTCATTTTCCTGCGGTAAAACTAATGATTAATGATAGTAGTGATGAGAGTGATGCTTATGATGGTAAAGATCTTCAGAGAGATAATGATGGTAATGCTGATAGAGAAGGTGGTACTGGTGGTGGTGGTGATGACAGAGGTGGTAGTGATGGTGAATAGAAAAAAACGGAACATAGTTTGAAAGAATAGTTAGGATATGTTGTGGAACTCACAGGTTGGCACCTGTTTGCTTCAGGCTGCTGGCAGCGGTGGAATATTAAGTGATTTTAAGTCATTTTTGGTGGATCTAAGTGCTTGTTTTGTCTCCGCAGATGCCAGGGCAGACCGATCTGAACGACGGAAGCTCTTTCGGCATTACACCATGGGATCGTACGACAGCTTTGATGCATCAAGGTAAGCTTAAATGTTCTCCTAATCCTCTGGACCATATTTGAGAGCTTTCTATATGTGTGTGTGAGAGAGAGAGAGAGCTTAGCCTCAAAATCCTCAAAGCCTAATTCAGTAGGAATACGTCTTCTTTAGTTAGACACCCCACGGGAGCTGAAAATGAGTTTTTTTTTTTATTACTGTCAAAGTGCACTGTTCTCCTGAGTTCGTTTGAGGGTATACGCTGAGTGTCTAAATGGAGATTTCTTCCAGAACGTGACACTTCTGTGTCACAAAGTGTTGCTGTTTGAAGTTAAAGCATGTCTTGGTCTCAAAACAAGATGTGCTCTCCAGCGTTATCACTTACGAGTGCTTCCCTGGTGTGAGACACTTGCTGTTCCGTTATTACTGTTATCTCTTAGTGATTTATTATTACATTAGTGGAGTGTTCATAATGTGTTGATTTTTTTTTAATTCCCTGAGGGATTAACCCTCATTACACTCTTCGTTTTTAAGGGCTTTTTTTTTTTTGTTTTGGTTTTTTTTTTTTTTTTTTTAAAGTTTGGCTTCTTTGGAGCCACCAAATCCTGGCCGATTATGAAATGTTAATTCTTCCAAAGGGATGATTCTTTTGTCACTTTTGAAATAATTAACACCAAAAGGCTTTTCGGAAAGGACAGTGCGGAGAGGGTCGTTAGGCGATTATTCATGCTCTGTGGCACATCAAATGTCTTCTCATTAGCCAATTGGCCTTTCTGTACCCTGCGAAGTAGTTTACAGGCACTGGGTTAATTGATCATAACATTGCTGTGCATATACTGCTGCATCGGAGCATTATTCTCTTAACGTCGGATATTGCTTTGAGTTTTTCTCTTTGACTTACCAAGAATCGCCCACACGTTCTGTATGCAAGCCGTATTAGAATTGACAGCTGTAATTTGTCTGAATCACAGACGAGCACGTACAGGCGGTTTACGTCCTGTCTGTCAGCAACACCAACTGCTGGCTGATGGTGTCTGAACACAATAAGTGTGTTTTTCCACTGTACAAAGTGCCTGGACTGTGCTTTTTCCATAAGCCATTGGTCCAGTACTGAAGGGACTGGTTTTATGGTTTTTTGATACCTGCTTAATATTGGTACTGATACTAGAGGTAACTGTAGCTGTGGTAACAATTGCAGCTGAAGCAACGACAGTTTTAAATTCTTTACTCTTCCTCATATTAATGGGGGATAAACTGATTTATCCGGCATACTGGTTGAAATTCTTATAATTTATCCCGGGAACGCCACAAATAAGCACAGATAACGCAACGTACATACAGTGCAAGCCAAGCCAAGGCTATTCCCTTTAGCTGAGTCAGGGATGATTCAGCCACCTCAGTAAAATAAGGTAGTCCACTCTATTCATAAGAGAGTCGTATGGAAAGAGCCACCGGTCTATAGGGGTTCGCTTTTGCCCTAGCATGGACACTTGCCTGCTTTTGTTTCGGGCCGCCTCCTCAGTCAGCTGCGTCAGACGACGCTGTGGTCTCAGGCCATGGTCCGCACAACTAGCCGTGCACCAGCTCATATTAGTAGCGTAAATAACTTGTAATATTTACGAAATTCCAGAAGTGTTTATTAGTCAGACAGTGAGAGACACATGGATGTTAAACAATATTTAGCACCGTTTTGCAAGGCCCAGAGAACCTGCTGCATGGTTGCTTGTATATGCCACAGGTTCATCTGCGTATTGTTCAGTTCTGTTTTTACCATATTGCACAATAAATATTTTAAACTTAGTTGATAATTATGGTTCATATTAAAAATGAAGACATTTTAGAATAAAAAGCTGTTAAATAACCAAAATAGGTTTACTTAAGCTTCTGAAACATTTGTTAGAAGTGTGTGTGTATACATATATATGTGTATATATATATATATGTGTGTGTGTGTGTGTGTGTGTGTGTGTATACATATACAGGGAGATTCACTCGAAAGAGGCCCCGAATATTCTGTTGTAGCTCCCGTTAGGATGAAGCAATCTGAACCAAAAAAAATACACTACATACCTTGACGTATGTGTAATCTATTGCATTACATGCAATGCTGGAAGTGATCTCTGTATTCTGCCAGACACATGAAGGGGTACGGGGGGGATGCACCCGGAAGTTGCAAACGGAGGTTAAACGTTGTGACGCAGGGGCATCCCAGCTTGAAGCTCCATATACTGAGGAGCACATTGCACATTGTTTCGTTCAGATTGCTTCATCCTAGAAAGAGGCATTACAGAATATTCGGGGCCTCTTGCGAGTGAATCTCCTTGTGTGTACATACAAGACTGTACCGTGAGCTGCTCGCTTCTACTTCCAGGTCAAAATAAAGCCCCCAAGCACTATTTTATGACCAAGTGCACCAGAATATAACTAGAACAGTGTGTTCTTGTGTCGATTATTGTTTTTTAGAATTATTACTCTGTAAAGAGTTAGCTAAGGTGACATAAGCTGGCATTAGCATTTATTCTAGCCTCCACCGAATGTTTTTTCCTCGTATTTTCACACTCAACAGTAACAAGATATAAACTTTCTTCCACACATGATTCTGTGTAATTGTAGTCTTTGACCTTGTACTTTGTGCATTAATGCTGTAGACCTGCATGCATAAAATCAGCGAAAGACTATTGTTAATCGTAGTTACTCTGAAGGTTCCAGCGACATCTCAAACAGGAGATTAATGAACTAGAACTAGAACTGTGGATTGCATTTGTTCCCATGTTGGCACAGTTAAAAAAAAAACACCGTAAGATTTGCCTTTTTAAGCTATAACAAGATTTGTGTTTGAGCTAATACATAAAATGAAAAAGACTTCACTGATTACATTTCTAAAAAGGATTATTGCATTATGTTTGACTTGTGTCCCTCAAAATGTTACATATGTTTGTTTCCAGTCATTAGCAAAGCATTCTGTCCACTGTATCAGCCATTTCTGTTCCAAGTCTCCAGGATTACCGAAAACTCATCACCATCTCCCATCACATCAATTTCCCAAATTACTTTCTTGGTTCCGTTTCACACCACAGACATTGCAAAACAACTGTTTGCTTATTAATATTTTGCTGGAAAAGGTTTTACGGAGAGTGCGAAAGCGCTCATTGTCAGATGGCTGGTTATGTAAGCGGCCCTAATGCTGGAGCTGCGGGTCACTATTGCTCAACACTGACATGAGGAAGGCGTCAAAAAAATCGGAGCTGTGATGTAATCCAAGGTCACGTTTTGTTCAAACGCTTTTTCTTTATGTACGAAACGTCCGAGTGCACGAGAGGTGGTGCTCTGAGAATGTGCGTTAGGTTGGCTCGAGTTACTGATCTGCAGCGTATAGTATTTGATCCAGAGCTTTATTTACCTTGTAAAAGGACTACACAGTCAACTGAATGTGAATTACTAGACAGCTGACAACAGCCAATCTGTTTCAAAGCCCTGATTATTGAACTGACGTTCCATTCTAAGGATTTTATTATAATTATGGTCCACGTTGTGTCCATTTGGTGTTGGATACCTTTGTGGGGGGAAAAAAAAAAAATTGCAAAAAGAAATATTCCATAAGCAAGCAGCTGAACTCCTACTCAGCAGACACACCCCTCGCTCAGAGCACGTTGTCATGGAGACACTCAGAGCGAATCCATGGCGATGCGTTTGCAGTCTACTTCCTGTCGTAGGCCTCCTGACTTACAGGAAAGGAGCTCTTTCTAGGGAAAATTTAGACCATTTTAAGCTTTTAATGCTTGTTAGCAACCAGAGTGCAACATCAATCTGACATTATGAAACTGCCCTACTTTCAGTTTGTGAATCAGCTCTTAACTCTACTGATGTATTAAATGTGAGTAATAAAGCAATAAATATTGGACTTCAGAGCTGCCTTGTGCAGATATATAGGCTACGATCACATTATCAGGTGACACATCTGCCTTAATATGACCCACATCTTTCCAAAGCTCTTCAAATCTGATCTTTTTCATTTAGATCTGAGCCACATCCGAGATCAGATACATATCCGTTTCACGGCTGAGCATCCTGATGAGAGCAGCCAGGTTTGAATTCATGTCTCTACTGCACGTGCACCATCCTTCAGCCCGAACGTAGCAGCAGCGGCTAGCTTGAGTGACCTTTCCTCTCTTATGTCTTGTTCTAATAATGCACATCCCAGTTAGTTTATTACGTGGTTCGAGAAATGTGTTTCCTTCACATGACGTTATTGAGTTGGAGGTGTGCATGCAGGTCATTTTAGGGCACAGGTGTGTCCACACTGAATTTGGGTCAGCCATATGAATGTAAAGCATCAAGTAAGAAAAGGTCAGACCTGGAGAAAAAAAATCTGAATTGAGCAGTAAGGCTTGTGATGTGAACATAGTCTTTTACTGCTCTGTTGCGGCTCCATAGCAGAATTAGATAGGTAAAAATAAAAAATTCCTCCATCCTCTGCTAGGAACCATCTATATTGGGGCAGTCGTGGGCTGGAGGTTAGCTGGAGGGTACCCTTGAGCAAGACACCTAACCCCCAGTTGCTCCCCGGGCGCTGTGGTTAGGGCTGCCCACCGCTCCGGGCAAGTGTGCTCACTGCCCCCTAGTGTGTGTGTTCACTAGTGTGCATGTATGTGGGTTTTTCACTGCACGGCTGGGTTAAAATGCGGAGGTCTAATTCCACAGTGTGCAAAACACAGTTGGCAGATTCAATTCAATTCTTTGCAGTAAAATAAAGCTCTGCTGATCGTTCAACATGGTTTTAACAATAAATAGTGCTGGAGTTAATGTATAACCGCAAATTCACCCTTTAACCCTAAAGGTTGGCGTGCAGACTGCTGGTCACATAGCAACGCAGGCAATAATCTCACCTAGCTAGCAGCTAACGAGAAGGTAAAGAGAGAGATTTAAGACAAACATCGATAATTTGGATAACTCCAGCTGGTTTCCTGATACGTGAAACTGTCAAACACTAGAATGTTGCGAAGCTGAAGTCAACTTCTTGTTCGCCAGTTTCTCACTTCTTCGAATTTTCCCGTTCCACTTTAAATAGTGCAGCAGTTGCATTCTGGCGCCATTTAAGGCGGAACTGAAAAAATTTGAACAAGAAGATGGCGAATGAGGAGCTGACTTCATAAAAAAATTGAACGCTGAGAAACATTTTACGAGAAACTGTTCTACTTTTGTGGAAAAGTTTCCTGACGGAGATGCGAGAAAAGCTGCTATAGCTGAGCTAAAGCTTAAAGCAGAGCAAAGTAAGTCTGCATTTTCATTTTATTATAATTTTAGTCTATATTAGTACATCAGCACATACTGAGACATATTTATAGCCAAGATGGTAAAACGTTACTTCAGTGAAGTGGACATAAAATGTTGTGGCTCCCAAGGTGGTTTGATTTTTGTTGAAAGGACAAAATGGCTCTTCTTAACATTTAGGTTGCAACTTCTGGGCTAGATGTTGGCAGGAACGTGCGGAAACAACTTGAGCTTGAAATTTTTAAACCAGTCCAACATCTCGTGAAGGCAGAGCTCAGAGTTTGAGGTGAATGCTACGCTTGTTAGAATTGTCTGAAGGACAACAAGCCTATTGTTACCTGTGGATGTAACAGAAGTTAGCTTGGCTGAAAAGCCCCCCTCCTCCCAAAAAAAAACAAAAAAATAAATAAATAAAATAAACATTTACTTCTTACAAGGGAAAAGTAATTCTGTTAAACCAGACTATATTTCAGCTTTAAAGGATGTCACTACTCTAGAGATGTTGATAAATTACCACTAGCCGTATGTAGCCACTGCTGTCCACAGTTTCAATGATGCAGCCAGATTATATATAATGTAGAAAGAACTGGACGTTAACGGAAAGGACAAGCTATCAGATTTGCATTCAAGCTAAGCGATTGTACTCCGGACGTTAAAAGAGCAGAGACAAAAAGTATTTGGGGGCAGGTTTTAGAGGGGGGGTGTTCTGGTGGATTTCAGTGCAATGCAGCAAAGTCAACTCCAAACGTGTATTCTCACTGTGAGTTCTGGCCCCGCGAGGCTAATGTGAACATCGTTACATTCAGTGTTAAAAGTGACTTTGATGTTGCTAAGGCCTGTTAGGTAGAGATGGCATGACTCCAAGTATTGTATCAAGTTAATATCATCAGAAAAAGCTGGATCAGATTGGGTCAGAGTCAAGACAAAAGAAAAAGTATGATCCAGTCCTGTAACAAATCTGCCCTGAAATGGTATGTAGTTGTCTGTGTATTTTAAGCTACACTGTGTAAGTTTTGAGGATGTTGAGATCTGGTGGAAGTATGTAATTGCAGACCCCTTCCCCGAGGGGATGAATGTGATGATTGCAAGTGTGTTGAAGGAATATTCAAAGAGAATTCAGTCAAAACTTGTTGAAGGACGTGTCTTCCGAGGTTGTGAGTGAATTATCTACTGTTATACAACAGTTAGTTCCGGCCACGCAGGCTGATTGGTTGAGAAGCGTTCTAACCGTGCTGTTATTTCGCCATAGCATCAGGTTTTTTCACAAACACTGTATCACTCCGCTGAGACGCCGTTGCTTTGACAGCTGTAGGAGACGCTTAATTTTTTTGACCGTTTTTG
>JAILXH010271445.1:28808-46047 GCA_023558415.1 Piaractus mesopotamicus | reverse complement strand
AAATTCTTTTCTCTTCTCTTCTCTTCTCTTCTCTTCTCTTCTCTTCTCTTCTCTTCTCTTCTCCCCTGGCGGCAATGTCAGTTTCATCCAAAAAAAACATGCATCTCTATTTTTGAATTTTTTTATTTTTCTACATCATTTGAGCAAGGCAGCTGCCCTTTATATTATGTGAAAATTTCATGATGATTGGGCAATTGGAAATACTCCAGATTTACTTGGAATAAAACCCTTTTTTTTTTTACGTTAACTTACATTAAAAGTTAGGAACATTTTACCTTCTCCTGTAAAGATACTATTTTGGAGATATGTGTTTTTTCTTTGGACAGCAACGATATGAAGTCTGCAAAGGTATGACTGTCTTGCTGGGTGAGTTGTTAATGTAAATGTACTGACTGTGTTTTGATTTGAAGTATTGTTTGCATTCATCTGTTTATTGTATTTTGTACTCTGGGACTCTAGTGCACCATCCGGTATGATTGAGAGTACACCGCAATTGTTCGGGAATGCCTGGCGTGTGTCATCAGCCTGTGTGCCACGACCTAGCTTACCACAGCTTGATCCCTGTGATACTCATCAGCAAGCAGGTAACATTTACATGCAGATTTACATGCATTATTTACATACAGATACACATGGACAGTCTTTAAAGGGTGATCAACTTGATTGCAAATGTTAAAATATCTCAATAATACTAAAACATAGGTGACCCAATGTGTGTTACCAATGTGTTAAAAGCAAGAAAATTTTAACTTGCGGAATTTTTAACTGGCGGAATTACATTTATCACAAGAATCGAAATGACTGTAGTCCTTTATTTGACAGTCAATAGTAAATTCATGCAGGTCCTAACAGCTAACAGCAGAAAACACATAATGTAAGTACACTGACAGTCCCTTTTAAGCAGTTTATTATGTTCAAAGACGTGACACTAACCTGTGTGTGTATGTGCTTGACTTTAGCTGCTTATGCTGCGGAGAAGTGTGAGGTGTTGATGCAGGAGGTATTCGCTGTGTGCCATGAACACGTGAGTCCAGTGGGCTTCCAGCTGCAGTGTCGTGCTGACGTGTGCAGATGTGGAACACCATGTCTCTGTTCTGCCCTCGCCCACTACGCTCGCACCTGTAGGAAACATAATGTCATCATTGATTTCCGCTCACACGTGCACGAGTGCTGTGAGTCTCACTATTAATCACATACACACACACATATAGAACCAGAGAACCAGATGTACTAGCTTTTTATGCCAGAGTTCAGAAACAAATAGGACATATTCTGCCTGATAAATAATGTGTATCAACTTTACAAAAAATGTACTGTTTTTTGTAAATACACTCATTCTGAAATTGATGACTGCAGCATGTTCCAAAAAAATTGGGGCGGGGGAAATTTAAGACCAGGAACATAGTGAAATGTTTAAAAAAGCATGCAGTCATGCATGGATATCAAAGGAGCCTCCACAACTGAATGCCTGTAATCGTTGAGCCCTCAGATTGCACTGCATTAAAAACCAGCATGTTTTGTGATATATATCAGCACAGGAATAAAACTGTATATCAGCATAGGAATATAAACTGTTGTCAATAAACGCTGTTCATCACTGCATCCACAAATGCAATGCTATGCACAGTGGAAGCCATTTATCAATAACTTCCAGAAATGCTGCTGATTTCTCTGGACTTTAGCTCATCTGAAATGGACTGATGTACAGTGGAAATGTGTATTTGTCTGACAAGTTAACCTTTCAGTGGATGTAAATAATGGACATTGGGTTCTCTGGACCAAAGAAGAAAAGGACCGTCCAGATTGTTACCAGAGTAAAGTTCAAAAGCCAAGAAGAGTCTGTGAAGGCACCATTAACACTGAAAGATATATAAGCATTTTGGAGCCACACAAATTCAAATGAAATTTACTAATCACTGCTTTCTGTTTTTATTAGCATTTCACATAATGTCATAACTTTTTTGGAATTGAGGTTTGCCCATAGAAAAATGCGAAATATATTTCTGTCCCACTTTTATGGTAGGATCACACAAAAAAGTGGGAGGATTGCCCAGTGAGTGGAGATATTGAAAATGCATCTGATCAGATATTCTTTTCAGTTTACCTTCTCTTAAACCCAGGTGTAAATTTGCTTTAGGCATATTAGTCTCAATGGTCTATTGTTGGGAGACCTACTTTAAGAATGGCAGCAGTTACTAGACATGTTAACCTGAGTTTCTTTCAGGCCACAGCTCTGGGGAGATAAGCCTTTTCCTTTGTCTAACGCTCTGAATTCTGAAAGCCTTTGCTAATTAGCTGATGCTTTGAATCAGGTGTGTTTAATGAGGCAGAATGACACAAGCATCAGAGGCATACTGAAAGAATATTTATCATTTTGTCCTATTAGCAGCTAAAACAATTTATTACAAGCTAAAACCTTAGTAAAATGAATGTTTATTTCAGACACATTGTGAGCACACTTTCTCACTTATGTACATCTGGCCCACGTAAGTCAAACGCATAAACGTACTCGTCTGTGTGTGTGCATGTGTGCGCCTACACCGCTTTGTTTTTTAGTCATTCCTCTCTCAGATAACATAACATCCTGTAATGAGACCTCTGTATTTTGCAGCTGTGGCATGTCCCCCAACAATGGAATACGGTGTATGTGTGTCATCATGTCAGCGGCGCTGCATGTCTTTGTCAGTGCTGCAGTCATGTGGAGAGGAATGTGAAGAAGGCTGTGTTTGTCCACAAGGAACATACTACAGCACACACACACACACCTGTGTCAAAAGGTACAGTGATACATGTCATTGTAGCTTTATATTATAATGCTTTGTCTAATAGGCCAGGCACTCCATTTCTTTTTAAATATCTGCATAATCGTTGAAATGTAAATAGTCATTCAGAGTGGTTTGATGTGAAGTGGTAGAGAAACTTACTGACTCAAATTTCTTCACTGTGGTTGTGATGGGAGCCAGAGGTTACAATGTCTGTCTCACAAATATAGTCATTTTATTTGCTATTTAAAATGGCCAGTGAACATACATGTGTTCTAAGTATTAATGTAACATTGATAATGTTGTCGTCTGAATATTAATATAGCATTGATAAGGGTAAAATAATGTTGATAATGGTCTAAAAGCCAGTTTTATGCTACAGCCCTCATGCAGCAGTGTTCCATCTTATCTCCACATGTAGCAGCTCTTCATTCTGGCAGAGACAAAATTGACAATCAAAGCCCTGCAACCTGTTATGTTATTCTGACTTAGAATGTGTTAATGTGATGTGTCTGTGTGCTTAAACAGGAGCGAATGCCCGTGCAGTTTTCTGGGAGCTGATTACTCCCCTGGAGATGTGATCATGACAACATTGGGTGTACAGTAAGATCCTTGCATTGTAACATAAGATTGTTTTGTATACGCTTGACAAATACACTTACATTACAAAAGCTTGCTCTGATATTTTATCATCATTCTCTGTCTAGAATTTGTCAAGATGGAAAAATTGTCTTACAGAGCATTATTACTGGTGAGTGACACTTTTATTCACTGACATTATTTGGGTCTCAAATCTGAGTTCTGGTATTCTGTTTTTAGGTTTAGAATGTTTGTGTGATAGTGTATGTCTTATTATGTTCTTGTATAGATTATTTTTTGAAACGGCTGAAGTGTACTAGTTGGGTGTTGAATTCAATTGAAATATGAAAATTTGGTGTAAAATAATCAAAATAATTTATCACGATTGATCACATTGTTTTATGTAGTTAATTGCAATTAATTGCATATGTCTTATTTGTTGAAATGTTTCCTTTTAAAAAGAACAAGTTGTTATAGCTACAGTTGTATGGAAAAGTTTGGGCACCCCAGGTCAAATGACATTTTGTTGAAAAACTCATACTTTACAAAGTATTCCGTAGCAAGAGTGCCTGAGCAGCTGGGCTTGAGACTGGAGCTACAGATGCTCAACAGGTGTTCAACTTATGAAACTTATGAAAATGCATTAATGCCATTGAAGAAATTTGTGGTGTTAATAATTTATCACGCTAAATTTCTTAACTTTGACACTGTGAATAAAAATGCATGTATGACACATACACCCGTATAATATCTTCAGTGCCCCCAAAAGTATTTGGACATTTGTCCCCTAGAGCTAAAACTAATATATAATAAGTTCATTGTTTTAGGAAACAAAATAATTTTCTTTTAGGGCAAAGTATTCTTTCAATAGGTGATGTTTCAGATCATTTTCAATGTTTCAAATAGTTATTCTGCTGAAAGATCCACTTCTGTTGTTAGAGCAATTTTCTTTGCTTCTGCAGATTTGTATCCATAATGCACAATCCCATCAGTGGACATAAGCTCATTGACAGTCAGTTAGTTCTTGTGCTGAAAGTGTTTTTTTACAGTAATTATTTAGTTAAAAATGTTAAAAAGTAACCTAAAAAGCTTTATTAAAGCTTATTAATGGTTTAATGGTTATGGTTATGTGTCCAAATATTTTTATGGCTACTGTGTATACTCAATTTATTGGTACATCGTGAATAAATGTGAATTGATGAATACATTTGTTAGGTATGCGTATTACGCTGTGTGGTGTGTGTATGTGTGCGTGTGTATGTCTGTGTGATTGTTGCACCAAAATTCTATGTGTGTGTGTGTGTGTTATTCCACAGATAAGTTGTGCCCTCCAGGGCAGATTTATGAGGACTGTGGGAATATGGTAGATGGGCTGTCAGCCAGCAAGGGTTTGGCCTGTGACCGCACGTGTGAGTCGTACCTACTCAACCTCACCTGCTCCATCCATGAGCCCTGTGTGCCTGGCTGCATCTGCTCCCCAGGGTGAATACAGTGCTGCTGCTATTTCATCATCCTTTATTGCTTTTCTCCAGTATTAAATAGTGAACTGAATCAGAGTGTTGTATTCAGATGCAGGGTCAGAATTGCCAGAGCACTTAGGGTTTTCACTAGTACTTATTCCATAGTACCGGTCAGACATTTGGCCTGCTATATTAGGGCTGGGTATTGGCAGCAACTTCATGATTTAGTATGACACAGAACAGCACATCAGACATACAGTCATGTGCAAATTTGAGCACCCTTGGTCATATTTTCTTGATTAAAATGCAATTACTGTTATTTGCTGAATTTAACTGAATTTAACACAGTATAAAAACACAAAAAATTTATGGCACATTTATATTCCCTGTGGAGGATTTTCATTTAGAAAATCAACAAATGTACATATCATTTCACCAGGACTATTCAAACCTTTGCATATGACTGTACAGCATAACAGTTGGTGGGTTTTTTGAGGGGACTAAGGTCCTGGCAATTCTTCAGGATAATGCCTAGACATATGCCTAGGGATTTGATGCTGGAGTGTCCTACCTGGGCATTGTGATTGCTGCAGTCAGTCTTGTGTTAAAAAAAACAAAAACAAACACATGACACACATGACAAATATGAAATTGATTAACAAAAAACATTTAAACCAAACCAGACTACAATATACAATACTATACGATACTATGCAACAGCAAAGCAATGACAATAGAAATGGGCCAGTTATGTTCTTTTCATCTGGTGCATAATCTAAGTTTTGCTTAGATGTTGTTAGGTGGTTGCTGTAGTATACAAAATGGTTAGTAAGTTGTTGTCCCAGGTTGTTGCTAATTTGTTGCTAAGGTGTTGCTAGGCTATTGCTATGCAAATGAATACATTGGTACCTTAAATCCACTGCTTCCTTAAATTCATTGCTACTTTACATCCACTGCCACCTTAAATCTCCTAGTACCTTAAAACTCCTGCTACCTTAAATCCACCGATACCTTAAATCAACTGCCACTTTAAATCCACTGCTACCCTAAATCCGCTGCCACCTTAAATCTCAGTCTAACTGAAATTGTTACCTTCAGTCCAGTGCTCCCTTAAATTCACTGCCACCTTAAATTTAGACACCTTAAATCCACCGGCACCTTAAATTTACTGCCACTTCAAATTTACTGATACCTTAAATTCCCTCCTACCTTAAATTCATTGTCACCTTAAACCCACTGCTACCTTAAAGCCACTGCTTCTTTAAATTTACTGCCACCTTAAATTTCCTGTTATTTTAAATTTGTTGCTTCCTTAAATGCACTGCTCCTTTAAAGCCACTGTTACCTTAAATTCACTGCTACCTTAAATGCACTGCCACTTTTTAATTCATTGTTTGTGCTGTTATTGCTGTCCATTAGGCTGTAAGCATGTGAGTCTGTGTACTGTATATGAGTGTCTGTGTGAGAGATGTGCATTGTGAAATCATTTGTGGCAGTTAGACTTGAATGAAACGATTTCCTATGGGAAATGAACGATCTTTTGAACGATCATTTAACAAAAACTGTATGTCAGATGGCTTAGAAAAGCACAAGAATCAGGTATAGGTCCTACGATCCTGCAAAGTTTTGTTGTTCTAGCTTGAAAACTGCAGGGCAAGAAACATTTGATATTTTGAGCATAGAATAATAAGAAGAAGAAAAAGAAAAAGAAAAGGAAGAAGAAGAAGATTACAAAGAACAGTAACTAAATAAACTATGCATAGTAACTAAATACAATCTGCAACCTTCAACTTGATTTTGACTCTGTTAGGAATTTGTGCTATTACTTTAGGTCTTGATGGGCTCTCTTTACCATTGTGTTGAATTAAGAGGGCCCGGTCCTAAAGCTTCGCACATGGGCCTGGGCACTGGTGCTCTTAAAGGTGTGACAACCACCCTAACACACCTTAGCTGCCTTGCAAATTTCTTTGTCATGTGCATCTAAAAAGGAAATATTTTTCAGGAGATTAGATATTAAATAATCCAATTATGTAAGGAAGGGGAGAGTCAAAGGGAAATAAGTGAAAAAAACAAAGTTTACACACCTGGAGTTTAAAAAAGTATCAAAGGACATAGATAAAATGGGACTCCAAAAACACCCAAGACCAGGTAGACAATCAAACTGTCACCATCAGATAAACAGCACTTAAAGCTTTCATCTTTGACAAATATGAGAAAATCAAGCGTCTTCTTGCTTCTGATCATACACCACAAGATCTAAAAAAATTTCACAGGTGTTTCTGTCCATCCTTCCACTGTGAGAAGACAGTTTAGCACTAAGGATATGTATGGATGTTCGGCTGTCTGGGAGTCACTACTGAGAAAAAAAAAAGAGAAAAAAAAGAAGACAATTTGTACTCCAACATCTTAGATATGGGATAAGATTTTATGGAGTAATGAGATGAATTTGAGATATTTTGGAGTAACAACAGGCAGTATATACATTGCCAAAGCAATTAAAAAGACTATTTAAATAATGTCTGCAACCATCAATCAAACATGGTGGAGGATCAGTGCAAGGCGGAGTTTAGGGATGCTTAACATCATTTGGAGTTGGTGATTTGTTTTTGATTGAAGGCACCATAAATGCTGGAAACATCTGATTAGGAGCAAATGAATTCTACAGCCAGATAATGACCCCAAGTTACACTGCTGATCAAGACTTACTTATCAAAGAAAGAAACTACGGCTGTTCTTAGAACAGTAGACCAGCCACCCCAGAGCAGAGACTTCAACATTACTAAGTGGTTTGGGGTGACTTGGATTGTGGGAAGCAGATAATACAATCAACTTTTTTTTAAGACTGATCATTGGAGGTGTGGAAAAATATCCCTGCAGATTTATTTGAAAAACTGTAAGAAAGTCTCCTGAAAAGAATGGAAGCTATAATAAAGGAAAAGGGCAAACACAGTACACACATAGTACATATACCAAAGGCGTTTGTGTAATTTTATATATATTTACAATATATTATACTTATAAAATATATTTTCCCTTATGCTGAGAAATGAATAACATGCACTTAACTGCCATTTTGACTAGAAATTAAATAAATGTGTAAGGATCTATTAAATGTGTCTTAAATGTGTTAAAACATGTGTTTTGTGTGAGATTCAGTTACTAGAAGCCCATGAAACAATAAAGTAAGAAAACAAAAAGGTGATTTTCCATGAACTAGCCAACTCGTTTACAAATTATGCCGGGGTGATTATTTTGATTGGAGAAAAGGTGATTTGTGGTTAGACCAAAGTGGAAGCCACTAATGCCTAAGAGATGAATAAAATATTGATGAATTTGTTCTCTCCTGAGTATGTTTAAATCACAATACTTTTACTTCTATTGAATCTTTTTACTTGGTTTAATTTTAACCATTAATATTTAGTTACAAATTCCTTTGTAATTTCGATGTGTTTAATTGGTGAAAACAACTGTACTGGTTTAAGGTTGGTCACATCTCTCACTTTGGAGCTTTTAGCATTTACTTTTAGATAAAAAAAGAGAAACATAGAACATAACAAACTTCATTTCCTGTGCCGATAGATGCTGGATTTACTAAGATGCTTCATTGCTGTTCTGTAAGTTACAGTTTTGTACAGTTCTGTAACTTTGCTTCAGTTATTATGTTTCCCAAAGTATTGATACTTTTTTTTTGAGTATGGGTTTAGGCTACTCTACCCACTTCTGTGTAGCTGCTATAATGATGCAGACAGAACACAGGCTGCTTTACCATGGCAGACAGAAAACATTAGCTGCTTTACTCTGGCTCTAAAAGAGCTGCTTGCTGCGTAGACTATGACAAGAGTTCTTTTTGTTGAAGTCCACTTCCTTCTCGACTTTCACGTCAGATTCCCAGTAAAGGCAGTGGAGAGTGCTCCTGCTTTGCCGATGGATTTTTGTCAACTGATATGTTTAATGCCAATGTCGACACAAGCACACTCAGGTTAAGTGCCATAACATGAGCTTAACTTCCTAAAGCCATCCTTAGCCACAACAGCGTGATAAGAGGGCTGCCGATCCGCTTACCTACACAGCTACCACCCCACAGGAGCAGCTGCTTGCAAGGCAGCGTTTAGATGTTCTTAAAGTTAGATTACCTGTTTTCCTGTTTTGTGAATCATTTATGGTCAAAGATTTAAGTAAGTTTTGCTCTCTATGAATTCCTAAAAGAGACAAAAGCAGAGATGGGCAATATGATAATATTTTTGCAGTGACACTACTTAAGGAACACTGACAAATTGTAATTTAATTTTAATGTTTCATTACAAAGAGAGCATAATTAGTCCTGCTTAGTCCATTTTTATTCTATTCATTTGATTACAACGTCTTTATAAAAAAAAAATCATACATATACCTTTTAAATGAACTCATTATTTGCTTTAGTTTATGCAGAAGTGTTTTCTTCCTGTCCATTGAGTATTAAAAATTCAGACCTCCTGAGAGCAACAGAGGTCACAGGACTTACAATTGTAAATGAATCGTTTACAAAGAGAGAAATGCTGTTGAATATTCATTAGTGTGGTGAATAGAATGAGCACAGAGGAGGATGGAGAGTGAGGGGCTAGACTGTACACAGGGGGGTTGTGATATTTTAGATGGCTCTTGTGTGTGTGATTCACCTATTCTCGACTTGTTGACCTTTTAAACGGAAACCTTTCACACAGTGGCACCATGGGAATGAAATCTCAGTGCTGAGACTCTGTCATGAGTGTTTAATAAGTTCCTGCAACTTGATAGTTTGGCATCTGGACTGGAGTAAATATGACACAAAGGCCCCTTATGCCAGAATGAGAAACATGCCGATGAGGGTATTGATAAGTCTGGAACTGATTAAATGTGCCATTGATGGGTAACTCATTGATGTGTGTAGTACGACCTGCACAGTGAGGTGAATTGCTAGGTTATGAGCACAAAATGATACTGGTTAGTAGTTAGTAGTAGTAGAAATTTCATTATTAAGTGAGGACCTGTTGCTTAGTTCTGTGGTGACTGTGAAACTGGTTAAAGAGTTTATGTGGTTGTGAAGGCAGAGAAAAAGGCAGGCAGCAGTTTCATCAACAGTATTTGATCTGGAAAATAACACAGGGTTTAAAATTATTTTTTGCCTGATGCCTGATTGAGACATTGTTTTGCAACTGTTTTTATTTTGATTGCCACTTAAAAAGACATGGTGTACTATACTGTCAGGTGAGCACCAGATATCATGTAAGCACTAAATATTATTGTGTGCACACCAGATACTTATAGTATCTGCAAAAACAATAATATCTTTTGGTGCAAAAACAATAATATCTTTTAGTGTCTGGTGTGCATAATGTAATATTAGGTGCTTGCACAATTATATATGGTGCTTATGTGATAATATCTTATGCTTACCAGAGAGTATCTGGTGCTCACCCAATAGGATCCAGTTCATACACAATAATATCCTGATAGTATGTTATGAGCACACAATAGCTTGTGGTATACCATTTCCTGATATCTTACACAGATATGCAAACCATACACAAAAGTGTATTTGTTCTTCTTGCAAGATGAATCCTAGTTCATACTTTGTCAAAAAGAGGTATAATAAAAAGGTTCACTTTTCAAGGAACTCTGACAATCTGGAGACACAAGTAGCTTTTCACTTTTGACTTTCTATCTCTTTCTCTCTCTTTCTCTTTTTCTCTCTATCTCTCATTCTCTCTCTCTCTCTACCTCTTACACTCATTCACATACCGCTGTTCTCATTCTCATACTCACACAAACCCACACGCACACACACGTACACACACGTAAATTCAGCCTTCTTGACAGCCAAACTGAGAAAGCAGTCTGTCTGGTCTGATAAAGTTCACTACAGTCACAGTCAGCGTGTATTTTAGTGATATTTGATACGTGCACCAGGCTCAAGCAGGACACAGATTACTCTATGAACTTGTTCACACTGCATGGATTAAATAGGCCAGAGGTTTTTTTTAGGATTTCTTATTAAGGGATCTTCTCTGTATACAGGTTCTGGTTGAATTTTTAGCATTTATTAACTTGCAGTGTGTTATATGATATGTTTAAAATCCTTACTGAGTTATTATTGAAACCCTCAGTTACATGCTAGTGGATGTTTATTAGACTACATGGTGAGTGCCAGATTACTTTGCAGTTTAGCTATTGATCATATTCAGCTGTCTAATGTGATTGTGTATGTACGGGGACAAATGTATAACAAGTTTTATTGATCCACCTTTTTTGTCTATCTGTCTCTGTCTGTATTTCCATTGCTGAAAGGAAGGTATAGAGCACTTTTTGTGAGCAGGCAAATTCCTGCCCTAATGAAGGAGAGCAATTATGCTCATAGCTGTACTGCTTATTTACGCTGTAAACAGGTGCACTCCTGGATCAAATGACTGATAAGCAGCTTAAGGACATTCCTGCTGCCTGTAGCACCAAATCAGCGCATTTTCATTAGACCAAAAGCTAACAAAATAAAAGGTTTCATAAGGTTGCTGTTCAATATTTTACTGTATTTGTAGAGGTCAAGAAGGTGGATGTTGAGATTCTGTGCGTAGGTAACCTGTAGGTAATAGCCTGCATAATGCCAAGGAATGGTCACTCTGGCTAGTAACTAGGGCACTTGGCCAGCAAAATTGGCCAAGACTAAAAAACAGACAATATCCACTCTTAACTAATAGGCCATTAGTTATTTTTTATTTTGGCCAGTCTCTGTAACAATTTCATAACAATATTTTGAACCATGAAAGTACATGCGTAATGCATTTAAATGCTATGAAGGCACTTATGTGCATTTATCAGGTAGAAATGTGCATTTCAGGCAATTTTGATATTTGGCTGAAATAGAAATTAATAAGTAAATCTTTACATTAAAACACAAAGGTTGTGCTGTTCATTTAGTTCATTTTCATTTGTGTTTCAGAAGAACTGTCACATAGGCTCTTATGGCACACCCCATGCTTGAAGCAGATGCATCATCCAGAAATTTAAAGCCATTGTTTTAACTTTTTCGCAAGTACTGTCCAACCAGTTAAACTTCACATGGCTTGTTTCTAGATAGCACCATTCCACCTGCGAAATTCCATCACAATGTTACAATGTATGTGACAGATATATGTATGTGAGAAGGCACAGCGCCACATGTGCCTTGATGTGGCAGTAGTATGCACTCAGTTCATCTGAAATTAACATTCAATATTTCAAAGACTCATCACACAAACTTTAGGTAAGTGAAAAAGAGGCAGCTTCCCCTCCCCAAAACATTCTACAGGGCTGTTCTTGTTCTCTGATGCAAAAAAAAAAATAGAATTTAGGAAAGGTTGTTCTGTTGCTAAATGTTCTTTTAGGTTTGAGCCTCTGTTTAGCCTTTATGGCTGGAAGTCACCCAATAACGCACCTCTGAGACACTAATGCTCATTTACTTCTTGTTTTAAAAGGGAATTCCACTGATTTTTGTACATTCCTGCATAATTAAATTATAAAGGTCTAAGTCACTCTGTGTGGTTTGAAATGATCTGTTCTATTTAGAAGCTTACTAAGTCAGAATTGTTCATAGTTGTAGTGATAGGAACCAGATGTCTGGAGTTTAACACCTCTTAAAGCTATCTCACAGAAAGTTATTACACCAAATTCTTACAAATACATTTCGTAGTGTCTGAAACATTGTTTTATGATAGTCTGGGTTTTGACCTAAACCGTATTTTTAAAAATCCATTCCTGGCATAGAGATACATGCAGGTTGCTGTAAGGCAAAAAAGTGGCCAAAAAAACATATTTTTTCAGATGTACCACTTTTTTTCTCCTATAACACATGTAGTTTCACTGTTGATTTTGGATTGTAAATAAGTGGGTATATTTGCATTGTACACATTGCAACCCTCGAGTCCATAACTTTCTCTACAATGAACACTAAGCTTTAAAATCACTCTGAATGACTGTTTACGTGTCAGTGATTGAATTACACAGAAATTTTCAAAATCTGTGAAATTCCCCATTAAGAAATGGAGATAATTAATGTAAAACTACCCATTGAAACTCAGAATATGTAATCAACAGCATTTTCAATATCTCTACACATTTTTATGTGATCTTTCCTCTTACAGATGCTTATATATGAAGGAGAGGAAAATGAGGAATTTTCACTCATTTTGAAACATAGAAATCTGGTTTCAGTCACTTGAAATAAGTTTTATGATTTTGTACCTTGATAAAATATCTGTCATAACCTTCAGAACAGTCTGGCCAAATATGCTAATTAATCCATTTTATTTTTTTTATTTATTATTATTATATCACAGAAACCGCATGTTTAGCATATGAATCTGTCTGTTTATCCTCTAGGCTTTTGAAGCATGGTGATGAGTGTTTTGAGCCTGTGGCTTGTCCATGTTTATGGAAGGGTAAAGAATATTACCCAGGGGACAAAGTGTCCTCTCCCTGTCACCAGTGGTAAGTGTTCATTCAGTCACTGATTGACAAACAGGACCCACACACTGCAGGTTCATGCAACTACCATGAAAGATAGTTAAGGAGTCCGGTAGAAAACTGTAGTTTTTTAGTCAAAAAGGCCAAGGTACTCAGTGGCCTATATTCATTTAAGTTGACTATAGTCAAAACTGATAAGCGTAGGTAAATTTCACTCGCAAAATGTAAATTCATCATGTATATGTAAATGTAATATCTTAATAACAAAAAATGCTTGATTTGTGCTCACAGTAGTTAAATAATTTAAATATTATTATATTAATAAGTTAAATGAGATATGGGAAACATTATTTAAAAAAATCAGACATGCTTGTAAAGTACTGCGCTTGACACAATGTGTTCTGCCACTTTGAGCGCATTTCACAGATGTTTCATCGAGTGGTAGAGGCTAAGGGTCAGAAGACCTGGCACGCCAAAATCAATTGTCCATTAGACACTTAAAATGCATTCCCCCTTCACATGCCTTCTTCTAAGACCAACCCTTAAAACAGGTTAATACTCTACAAATAGTAAGAACTGAAAATCACTCGTGAAAATGAGTGCTGAATTTCTTTTGAAAAGTAAGTTTGGCTTAAATGTTATTTGTATTTGCAGTTTTTTAAACACTTTGACACTTAATATTTTGCACTTTTTTTTAAACAGGATAAAATATTGTATAGTTGTATAAAGGTAATACTATGAATTTTAGATGCTTACAACAGCTAAATTCAGTATACAAGAGAGAAGAAGTAAATGTCTAAAAGTAAATGTTTTGTGCTAGTGTGTGTCAGCATGGTTCATTCCAGTGCGAGTTCCATCCATGTGCATCAATGTGCACTGTGTATGGAGATCGGCACTACCGCACATTTGATGGACTGCTGTTTGATTATATTGGAGCCTGCAAAGTTTACCTGCTAAAGGTGGGAAGTCTCTACTTTATGAAATAATCATATTTTCTTTCTATATTGTAGAAATTTTTGACAATTCTGTGTCTGTCTGTCTTTATCTGTCTGTTAACATGTCTGTGTCAGAGCTCAGCTGATGTACTAATCAGCATCACAGCAGAGAATGTGGATTGCTTTGAAAGCGGTGTGATCTGCAGGAAAGCTCTCCTCATTTCAATAGGAAGATCTTTCATAGTGTTTGATGATGAAAGCGGCAAACCTGTGAGTGATCCTACTAACACATTCACTCTAAACTCTCTAATACCAAAAAAAATCACTTGTGGGCAGGGTTCCGTTTGAGGGGGAATGGAAAGGAATGCTGTCCCCGCCAGGGCTTTTTTTTTTAGAAAATTGAATTCTAATCTACTTTCTAATCTACCTCTGATTTCACTGCATCACTTATTCTCCTTAATGTACAGTGTTTAATGTCAAATGAGTTAAATGATGCCAAAGTGATGCTAATAATACTTTAAGTTAGTGCTCAGTATGAACTACGAAGAGTACTGGCAGTTTTTTAATAGTAGTATTTGCGGTGCTTTGTTGTTGCTTTGTATGTAAATAATAGAGGTGTATCAGTATCTGCAGATATTTAAGATTTAACTAATAACATTGTTACTAATAGATTTACATACCGAGTTACTGTGCTAAAATGTTTGCATTTAGTCTTTAATTAATCCTAGAGTGTAATGGCAATCTAGATAGATCTAGTCCCAACTTCTGCATTTTATAAATGTTTATGTATTGCTATACATGCTGTACATGAAAAATATCAGATATCAGCATTGCCCAACAATTCTCATACTGGTGCATTCCTGTGTGTAATCTGCTTTATTATGCTTTTACTTACTACTGTGAAATGAGGGGTTTATTTGTGTTCAATATTGAGTCCAGTTAAAATATTTTGCCATGTGCAGAGCCCGTCCAGTATGATTGACAGGCAGAACATGTTGATCTGGAGTGCAGGCTACTTCACCGTCGTCCACTTGTTGCAATATGAATTGACAGTGCTCTGGGACAGGAAAACCACCATACACATACAGGCTGGACCCCGCTGGCAGGTCACACACACACTTATATGCACAAATCCACCATATGTATGCTGCCCAACAGTATTCTGATACACACACACACACACACACACACACACAAACGTTACTGTCACTGTTGTGTTATTGATTCAGAGACTTTAAAAAATGTAAAATCAAATACAAAGACAGCTCTTCAAATGGCATGCCTGTCATATTTAAACTGTAATTTTTGTATTAATGTATCTTTCCAGGGTAAACTCTCTGGCTTATGTGGAAACTTTGATCTAAAAACAATGAATGAAATGAGAACACCAGACAACATGGACTCAGCGACACCTCAGGAATTTGGCAACAGCTGGACTGCAGCAGAGGCAAGGCAAACACACACACTCAAGTGCGAGCACAAAATTTCAAACTTTGCAGAGTTTTCTCATAAATACTACTGTTTGTTGTTGCTTTTATTTGTTCATTTTTGTATAGTTTTACTCAGAAAACAAAGAATGAAAATTTTCACATTTAACTGTTAAGGTTATGTTTCTTAAATAAGCTTATTATAGCAACAGTATAAGTGGTCTGTGAAAATGTTGAAAGTGTAGTTCACAATGAACAGCATTTGGACAAAGGCTGTTAAAACTCGATACAGAGCACAGGCAGAGGATAACTGTGAGATGAAGCTTGACTTTATCTGTTTTACTAGGTAGTTACATGCAATGACATACAGCTCAGGACCCATTAAAATACAGTAGTTACTTTTCTTGTCAAAGAATATAGAAACATAAGACATACAGAAAATACAGAAAATTGCACCTGTTTGTAAAATCAAGGGAGTTTATGAGGTGGTCCTTTACGTGTCTGTTGTCATTTGTGAACTTTATTCAAAAGATCTAAAATAGCATTGTTTTTGTGACACAAAACACTTTTTGGGTTGGAGATACATATACAAAATACATATACAACTTTGTTTATTTGTAATTTGTAGCCAGATATATATTTAACTTTGTACTTGTCTTTGTCTCTCTCTGTCACTCTCTGTATATATGCATATGTATGTGTGCATTCATGTCTTCAGTGTGTCAATAGTCCTGACATAAGGCACCCATGCAGTTTGAACCCTCTGCGTGAACCCTTTGCTAAGAGACAGTGTGGAATTCTGCTCGGTGAAGTGTTTCAAGTTTGTCACCCGGTGGTGAGTGTAGGAATTACAGTCATCAAAATTTACTTTAGAAGTTCAGGGAACTGTTTGTGTGCTGTGTTATTATGTGAATTTGTGTGTAATGCATAGATGCGCTAGACATACGTACATTTGTGGTGTGTTACAGTGTGACTGATTTGCTGTAGGTTGATTTGCTGTTCAGTTCATGCATATAGCACTTTTTATAATTCAAAAACTGTGTATATAATGTGCTTGATACAATGTTCTTTAGGTGGATGTGACATGGTTCTATATGAACTGCCTGGCAGACACATGTGGCTGTAGCCGTGGTGGGGACTGCGAGTGCTTCTGTACAAGTGTGGCAGCATATGCTCACCGCTGCTGCCATCAGGGAATCACCATCGACTGGCGCTCCCCATCCCTCTGCCGTGAGTGATTTTATAACAGAATAATTTGTGGGGCCTAATGATATAAAAATAATTGTGACTGATATCAAGATTTTAAGGATCTAGAAATTTTGAAAACCAATAATATTAGCAGATTAACTTTGCAGTGCAGTAGATGACCAGGATTGGTACCATGGACAGGGCTTCCCAGGATGTTGAACAGTTTCCATTAATTAGCTCTTATTTTACAGATTCTGTTTGTTACAATAGAAACGTAATTACTAGCTATTTGTTTTTTGTGCGTGAGATGATTAGAGTAAGGAGTAACCCTGTTTCTGTTTCTGATTACAGCATATGACTGTGAATACTACAATAAAGGTATGCATATATTAATCTATTGTCTTTGTTTTCAGCAAGCATTACATAACATTTTCTGA
>JAILXH010271445.1:0-12775 GCA_023558415.1 Piaractus mesopotamicus | reverse complement strand
AGAACAGGGTAAAAGGGGGCTAACAAAGTATGCAGAGAAACAGATGGACTAGAGTCTGTAATTGTAGAACTACAAAATGCACCTATATAGTAAGTGGAGCTGATAAAATGGACAATGAGCATAGAAACAAGGAGGTGGTCAGTGTATATCTAAAGTATGCAGACACCCCTTCTAATTCAGCTGCTTAAAGGTACATCAAATGAAATACGCACAGCAATGTCCCAATATTTTACAAGCTGTTGCTGCCGCTATGGAGTCACAAACTTTCTTTCTACTCTTGAAGCTACTGAATGTACTGTCTATTTACATATAAGTTGCGTTTTCATATTTCATATTGAAATCTAAACTTAATTGCATCTCTCTCACTCTCTATCTCTCTCTCTCTTTTTTTTCTCCTGCTCTCTCTTCCCCCACCTGTTCTTGCAGGTTGTTGTGATGGAAACCCACTGAATGATCTGACCCTGTCAAACGGTACCGTTGTGGCAGAGAGTGAAGATCCAGCTGTGTTCATTGATAGCTGGCAGGTTCCCAACACCACCAGCTATGTTAGCCACAGCAGGAGGAGGGAGGTCAACTGCTCTACCAGTGACTGCTCCGACTGCCTTAACATGCTCAACAACCTTACCTTCACTGCCTGTCATCCCTATGTATGTAGCATCTTAAAGCTTGTATCCCCACACATACACATCTTAAATCTTAAATTTTGAATAAACATATCAGTAACATTTAAAGGAATACTCCATCAGTTATCAGCTTAATCTCGTGCCCTATGGTTTTTATTCTAAGTCAGCAGATTAATAGAAGTTTCAAGGTAATAGAAATGGATTTGTAGAAGCAAAATGTTTTAGTTGCTTTAGAGATTTTAAGTATAGAGTCAAAATAAATTACATTATATCATTTTGACTTCTCTGTCCTTAGATTTACTGAGACCACTGTATGAACATGCACCAATTTCAAATTCTCACATATGTTACAACTGTGTGTTGTGTGTTGATTGTGTCAGGTTCCTCCAGCTACATTCTGTGAAGTGTGGGTACGAGATGCAGAGTATGTGAATAATCCTTGCGTGGCTCTTGCTGCATATGTTGCTTCCTGTCATAAGTTCAACATCTGCATTGAATGGAGAAGTCCAGACTACTGCCGTATGTTCAACAACATATTTCAGTTGCAACCTGTTTGGTCAGATTCTGAAGGATTGTGCCTGCAAACTAATCTCAGCTGTAATGTTATTTATGATAACACACTTCCTATCATGTTAAATTGCTGAAATGTGTCAAGGTGTAGAAGGAACATTCATTGACTTTGTAATAATATTTTATTCTAAGGAACTGAAAAAATCCAAGGCTTTGATTAAACAGCAACATTAAGCTCTTAAGGATATTGAATGCAGGAAAGTTCGATAAATGTATGTTTGGTGATTACTGATTCTGAGTATTAATGTGTGTTCTCTGTAGCGTTTGTGTGCCCTGAGACACTGATGTACCAGGCATGTCTACCTGCCTGCACAGCTCCATCGTGTCCAAGTCAGGAGTTTGAGTATGATGCTGATCAGTGCTCGGGCCTGGCTGAGGGCTGTGTGTGTCCACTGGGAACTCTTCTTCATCGCCCTTACTCCACACTCTGCATTCCACCTAACAAGTGTGGTATGCACCTCCCCCTATCTCTTTGTTCCCTTTCTTGTTTTCTCTCACTTTATTACCCATCCCTTTTGTCCTTCTTTCTTCCTTTTTTTGTTTGTGTCTCTCTCTCTCTCTCCATTTCTATCTTTCTTGCTCTCTCTATATCTATTTCTCTTTCTATCCCTCTTTTTTCTTTCCATACTCCTCTCTTTAAACATTTCTTACTTATCTCTCTCTTTCTCTCTCCATCTCTGTACTGAGTGTTGCATTGTTTCTACAGCCTGTACAGATAGTTTCGGAGCGCCACATGCTCTGGGCGAGGTTTGGAAGGCATCAGTGGATGGCTGCTGCATGTACAAGTGTGAGAGTGACGGCATTGTGCCTGTAGAGTTAAACTGCAGTGACGTCCCTCAGCCGGTCTGCACAAAAGCAGGAGAAATCAGCATAAGCCTTGCAGATGACAACAGCTGCTGCCCACAAAGAGTCTGTGGTCAGTTCCACATATCCCAAACACATACATGTACTTTACATGCATACATGTACATTACATTAATATCATCACTGTTATATCAAAACTTCATTAGTCATATTAAACTGTTTTTTCAGTTTTCCATTTTTTGATATGACTTGAAAATGCCAGATGTCTTTGCCCATAAATACCCTTGGTCGTTTTACAACTACAGATTGTTTTCTTCATGTAAATGTCTGTATCTGATTACATTCCTAATTGGAAAGTTTAAGTACATTCTGTGCATGTCTGTTTGCATCACAGCGAAAATTCATCATGTTCAACATGACCAAAAACTGGTCTGAAGAGGAGACAAAGTTTACGCTTCATACGTTAAAAGACGGCAGTCCGACTTATGTGTCTCAGAACATGATGTCTTTATCTCACTCCTTCTTTAATATATACATATGAAGTACATTTTCATGTGCTTGTCATCTTCCTAGTCCTTCGTTAGTGATCTGTTTCAGGCCACAGAGATGAGATGACATGAGAATTTTGAACCAGTGCCAATATTTAACAATTTTCATCTACTTATCTACCAATGACAAAACCGATACATAAACATTTTTAAACTGTAGAAATTGTGACTGAATCTGCCTGTATTAGTACTACAGAGTAATGTAACATTTATCACTGTAGGGTTACAAATGCAGTAAAGAATAATAAAATGCAGACATTTTAGCACAATACCCCAGCAATTTTTTTTTTATTCATTCTTGCTTAGTTATCAAATATGTTTGTTTTGACAGTAGAAATTACTGCCTCACACACTTAAAACACAGTACTGGTTGTGAGATTAATGTGAGAGTGGAGTAGTTTTTGAGCTATGCACGTGTGTACATTTGTAATTGGCTCTTTGGCTAAGTTACTCCTCTCCCGTGTGGGAGAGCAGGATTCAATCTCAGCACAGAGAAGCACTCATTAGGCTTCTAATGGTTTGTGCTAGCACAATTAGAAAATACCTTGGAAGACTCTGTTTTATTTAAACCTCAGATATCTGGTCTGATTTGCTCTTTTTTACTGGAGTTTTGGGTATCATCATGCCTAGAAAAGGGCTGTCTGAGAACTTCAGAAAGAAGGAAGCAGATGCCTATGAGTCTGTGAATGGAGTTGAGAAGTGTTTCCATAATATTAGAAATGAATCCTTCCACTGTCGGGAAGATCACCTGCAAGTAGACAAGATTTGAAACCACTGCCAACCTGTCCAGGGCAGGCTTCCCCAGCAAATTTAACACATGAGCAGACAGTGGGATGCTAAAAGAAGTCTTTAAGAATCTCAACATTTCATCACAGGATCTGCATGTAGCTCTTACCACTGTAGTTGTCAAAGTGTATGCATCTGCCATTAGAAGGAGACTGCGCAAATTTTGGGGAGATGCACCAGGAGGCAGCCTTTGCCGTTTAAACAAAATCAAGTCAAGTCAAAATCAAGAAGTTTGCTAATCAATATCTAGGCAAGGACCAGGACTATGTGCTGTGGACAGGCGAGTCAAAGATAAACAGGATAATGATCCAAACATTACAAGAAATGCAATGCAATACAAAATGAAGAAAAGGAGGTTTATGGAATGGCCTATTTAAAGGCCCAGATCTGAATCCCTTTGAAAAGCCGAATGATTTGAATGGAGTTGTACATACAAGAAACAACCAACCATTGCACAACTGAAATAATTGTGCTTGAAGGAGAGGCAAAAATAGCTCCCAGTGTATGCCAGAAACACCTACATAATGCTGTTTCTGTCCAAAGGAGCTTTACCAGTTACTGAAGCCAGGGTATACTTACTTTTTCAACAGAAAAAACAAATCTCTGTTAATATTTTTATATAAATTATTGCAAAGTAAAATTTCCTTTGTTTTTGTTCTCTTATGTAACATTTTTCTATGCATAGTGTTTAGCCAATGATCAAATACTGATATGCCCAGCTATGTAGCATATGTAGGGATATATTTATTTTTTCACAGAACTGTATATTCCTATTTTCCTGTTTTTCTGTACACTGAATGCTGTGATATGTTTCAGTGTGTAATCAGAGTATGTGTGAGGTGGTTCCTCTGGAGTGTAAATTTGGAGAGAAGATGGTGTCATACTTCAGACATGACTCCTGCTGTCCAGAATATTCATGTGGTGAGCTTAAGAATGGTCTTTTAGTGTGCATACATGTAGTGGTACTCTACCTGTCAGTCTTCTGAATTGTGTATGTTTGTTTGCATGTTAATCCAGTTAACAGGAGAATGTACATTTAAAAAAAAAAACAGCTTATGCCAATATCTGATGTTTTTCATGTGCATATCTGCTGATGCTGATGCATAAACATTTATAAATATAGTAATTTTTTTTTTTTTTTGATATGATTCCGATATCACTGTGCACCACTACACATCACATGACATGAAATCAGCCTGGAATCCTTGTCATGCTCTACATCCTACTACATTCTGTGCAAATACTGCAGTTCATTAATGATATTAGTGCATTATACTGTAGGTAGAGCACTTAATCATATACATTACTTCATACTTCAGGACTTAATGGTAATAAAGGACACACAGACACAGGTATTCAAGACTAAAACTCCTAAACTGTCAACCAGAGACAAGAGGATTGCGTACTTCCTCTCACATGTAATTTTTGTAGGGTGACAATTTTGATGCAATTTAGCTACAGCCAGAAAAAGCCTCATTGTAATACTCCTGTATCATTCACGGTCACATGGGGTAACAGCACTCTCTCTCTCCGTAGAGTGTGATCCCGACCAGTGTGTGCTGGATGTTCCTGTGTGCCATGAGGATCAGACGTTAATAGCCACACGCACTGATGGAAGCTGCTGCCTGGCACATATTTGCAGTGAGTTCTTATCTTAAAGAGATACTGTAACCCAGAGGTGTTATGCTGCTGAGATGCCAAAAACAGAGGAATAGCCAGGGAATCTCCTGGTATTACTTGAGGAATCAGTGACTGCAACAACAAGAAATAATCATGGAAGCAACCCCAGTGTTTGAAATGCTAACTTCACAGCTAGCTAACATATCCTAGTGCAGCATGTATAGTGTTCAATAGTTCTATAATAGAGATACTTCAAGAAGTTATTTCGACTAAACAGACATGGCTACAGAATGTGTTCAGATGACAGCCAGGCTGTTGTTGTGAATTATATGAGAAGTACCTATAAAGGGTTGACAGGGTATTTACTTGTTACAGGAGTTTTGTTAGCACAATATGAATTTCAGTCCCTATGCTTTAACCCCTTGCACTTAACCTGCACGGTGACCATGCCCAAACCTCCTCAACTCACTTTTGAGCTTCCAGAAATACCAGAAGCAGGACCTACACAGACACATGCCAATGCTGTGATCCTAGACACTTTGAAATACAGTCATTGCATTTTAATGAAACAAATTGCAGTTTCACTCTAGATTTTTTAGATATGCAGATGAGCTCTGGTTAGATCTCACTAGGCCCCACTACATTCTTACTTTGTGATGTTCATGCACTTGATTTAGTGTATTATTGGTCTGAGCACCTTCACAGTTCACAGTAAACATTTTCTTTTCATACTCAGGTGCTGGCTAGAGGGTCTACAAACAGGGGAAACCAAAGGCTCAATGCCTGTTAAGACAGTTTACTGTCCAAAAATAATAATAATAAAATAAAAAACAGTATTTCAGAAATGCTGTGCCATTACATAAAGAGCCATCAGAGAGGTTTTTTTTTTTTCCCAAAATGACGTTTAGAACATTTTATGTACTATCTTATACATGCAGTATTTTTCCTAATACAACATTGTGATATTATTCTAAATTATGAAAATAGGCAAGGTAATTATTGTGATATAAATTTTTTGTATTTGTACATGCCTAGACCTACACCATCAACAATGAATGTACCAATGACTATATCAATTGGTGTGCTTTTTATTAGATTATCATCTAAAATACAGTCTAATAAGTCTTCTATTCCTCTGACCGCAAGGTGTTGCCATAAAATAAATAAATGAATCAGTTCAATAACAAGTCTACATCACTATCTCAAACCCATGTGTGTGTGTGTGCTACAGTGTGTGATGTATGCGCCGAAGCAGTTCCTGAGTGTGAAGATGGAGAACTGCTCACTGTGGACACAAACAGTACAGAGCGTTGCTGCCCGGTTTACCACTGCTGTGAGTCAAACACATTCCACTCATTTTCTTTCTCTCTCATACACATTCATGCACTACAGAGTATGCAAATACCCTTACTGATGTTTTTGTATGTGTGTCCTTTACATGTGTGTTTGTGTGTATGTATACACAGTGTGTGAGCCTTCTAGATGTTCAGTGATCATTTGTCCAGTTGGAATGGCTGTCATATCAAGTGTGATTCCAGAGCAGTGCTGCCCATTGCAGACATGTGGTAGGCCACAGCTGTCTAATGTCTGATGTGATTTTGGGCATAAGGTAAACTGTAGCCCTATTCGAGTGCTGTTAGTTTTACCTGGGGAGGTACTCCAAGTTAAGTGATTATTGACGAGATCTGTGATTTTAATCTTGTGTCATTTTTGAAATAACCATAGTTACTTACAAGTCTGACAATAATAATTTCACAGTGACTTACCCTCTCTAATTGGCTAAACCCAGAGCTTCCTCCGTAATATTAGTGCTGTTGAAGCTGACCTCATGTTAACAAAAATTGTTAATAGACACGGTCGTGCCCTATGTTGTTTTTGTGATTGATTGTTTTTGCCTAGCGATTATGTCTATGTCTAGGCTATGAAATTTAAGTGTATAAATCTTGTACAAATCGCCAGTTAAATTACTTACAAATTGCATTACATAACCTCCTCTGGTAATGCTAATTCAGCTCAAAAAATATTGAAGACCGAAACTTCTCGTTCTTTTTCAGAATGTGCATGTGAGAGAATCACTCGTCCTAAATGTGCCTTGGTAAGTCCGTTTAGTTGGCTGCCCTTAGTTTTTCTGTTTGTTTGTTTATCTCTTTTTCCACTGTTCAACCACCACTGTTAAATAAGTGTTAATTACTCTATGCCCGTAGCCATTTTCTTTCTGCAAAACAAGACCGTATGCAAAACAACTTTTTTTCTATCAAATTTACATCATGATGATAAAACATCTCCTCTTCCACTTACAAAAACAAAACTGTTACCAGTTGAATGTTTAGAATCCCACAGAATACCTCTGCTTGTTTCAGCGAGCTGTAAGTGAGAAATAAATAATATCAAATTACATTATACTTTAATAACTACAACTTCTAAGGGTCAATAAAATGTGTTATTTTCGTAGTAGAGGTGTTTTTTTAGTTTTCTGTCTTACTGATGGGTGATTTCCCTGTGTTGCTGTGTTAAAGGGTGAGAGTTTGCAGTTAGACAGGGCATTTCTGGCAGATCCTAAGAACCAGTGTGGCTGCAAAAGATATCAGTGTGGTGAGAAAAATTATTTGAAATATCAACAATGATTCAATTTTAGGCTCTTCCTTTACTATTCATACATTGTGGCCTTAATAATCGTGTGAATATAATTAAGTTTTATGTGTATATTTGTATGTGTATTTATGTTCATATACAGTGAGAGGTGCAGTTTGTGTAGATGGAGAGAGAGGTGTGATGAGGCCAGGACAGACTCTTATGGAGCACAGTGCCCGAGGTGTGTGTTATACAACGAGGTGCACACACGCTCTAGACTCTGCCACTGGCTTCTATCGCATACAAGCATCCAGCACTAACTGCACTGCACAGTGTCAGCCTGTAAGTACTTGTAGCACACACATATGTACACTGCATCATACACCATAAAAGCATGCAAAAACTCAGACAGAATAAAACATACATATATGTAGAGTCTTTTTGTCCTCATAAGAAAGATATTTTTACATCAAGCTGTGTTGAACTGTAATATTAAGGGAGGGAAATACTAGACGCTCCTGGTATAATATTAGCATTATATTTAATACAATGCTGCTGCAGTTCTTCAAAATTTGTTATATGCTAAACGTTGCAATATATTGCTATGTATTACTTTGACTGGAAATTATGCCTCCATCTCAGTTTTTACACAAAACATAATTGGAAAGTAGACAAAGCAACATCAGAATAATTTTTCATTTATATTTACATAATTTGCACTGTTAAGAAAAACATAATTGGAAAGTAGATTGAAATATTATTCAAATATTTACACATTTAACAGATTGTTATTTGTGAAGCAGACAAAACAACATTCAAAAAAGGCTTTACCCTTACACATACATAGTACTGTGCAAAAACAGTTTTTTCTGGGCAATGAGCATTTATTTGCTCAGAAAAACACTAATGTTAGAATAAAAAGAAAATAACATTAATACAATTAGTAGTGATTTTATGCATTTGATGTGTTTGTTGAATAATTTCTGAACCTCTCTTCATGTCTGCCCAGTATTAATCGAACCAAACTTTATTCAAACAGGCTTACAAGATATCAACTGCTTTTTTTACTTTGCTGTATTTGTATTTACTTGCATTTATTATATATATGATGTGTCTCAACAAGCACAAGCACACAAGAATTGCCAAGATAAATGGATTACAAGATTTTTTTAAAAACAATCCTATATGTGTGTGTACAGGTATGTTTTCACAAATTGTGTGTGATCTGTTCCTCAGAATCAGGTTTATGTTCCCCCTAAAGACCAGAGTGCTTGTTGTGGAGTGTGTAAGAATGTGTCTTGTGTACACCACAGTGACAACGGGTCTCTGGTCTTGTATAAGGTGAGACTTTTTCTGTGAGATGACAAATACAGCACAATTTTCAGCAAAAACACGTTCTAGTATTATAAGTGTACGCAATACGTCTTACTATTTTCATCACTCCAAATGCTCAGCAAACTCTTCCTTCCTCAGAGCTAATATTTTGAGAGTTCAAATTCCCAGATGATGCAGAGAGCATGGTAAACTGTCACTAGAAATTGGAAAGAACACTTTCCAGATCTCTTGTGTTCATAGCTAGTAAAGTTGTTTAAATTATCTTCATTTCCAGTTTTGTCTGTGTACTACATACTGGCATGGGTTGTTAATTCTCTGGATTATCTGGGGCTGATTTCAGGAAATGGCCCTAAAAGAATATTTGTATTCATAAAACAAAATGTCAGTTACTCACACACAGGCTTCTTTTTTATCAAGTATTTTTATCATTACAAATCAAATGTTACATTCAGCATGTCTGAAGGGAACAGTAATAGTGAATAAAGAGTTACGCATTAAACTTTTGATACATCTGGCAACACAAATTTAATATAAACACTGATGCATGCAATTTTTTCTGTCTAACATCCTGCAGCCAGGAAAGAGTTGGGTGTCTGACTGCATGCATTACGACTGTACGGACACGCAGTCTGGACCAGTACTGGTCTCATACTCCTACAGCTGCCCCCCTTTCAATGAGACAGAATGCATGAAGGTAAACATACACTCAAAATTTTCATCCTCATCTCGTACAGGGATATGCAGATAATTCTTGTGCCTCTGGCTGTTGCTGTATGTCCACAGTTAGACAAGATATTCCTTTACTTTTCCTAGATCGGAGGCACAGTAGTGACCTACATGGATGGATGTTGCAAAACATGTGAGTATTGCCATTACACTGTGGTGTTTATTTCAGTTAGGCTGTATTTTGGCAGTTAATTTGGCAGCGGTCTCCTTTGAAATTTCTTTAAGTCCAAGTTTTTAAGTAATTTGCTTTATCATGAAGTAAAATTTAATGATTTTACTGTGAAAGTTTTTGATGTACAATTTACGGACACTGCAATATCTAAAGAAATTAAAATTACTTTGTAACAGTGAAATTTGTAGGAGTAAAAAAAGATCTGAATTTGAATGTAACTTATTTTGATAATATAGTTTTGAATCTAAGCAAGCAAAACTATATTTTGTTTTTGTTTATTAATTTGAATTTATGAAACATGAATTTTATGTTTTGAATTTAGGGGTGATTTCAGTGGTTGAAATTTAATCTTTTTTTATTTTAAATTTTTAAGTTCCAAAAATTCTAAATAAAACTTAAGGAGCTGGGATCAGATGCATTGCTATAGTATCAATAAACCCTCTCTGGTAGTTCTATTACCAGTCAACACTTCGCAGAGGACTGTTTTACTTTTGTTAGAAATAAAGCAAACAACCTGTTGCCTGTTATAACTGCCTAGCATAAATAACTCCTTTACAGGGGAAAAGTTTAAATCTCTAAAAATCTCTTACAGGAAGCATCCCGGTTGCAATGGTCAAAATTGTATTTTGTTTTGTCAAAAAAGCCACGCAAGCAGACAAGTTGACTTCAGTGTTAAATATCTGTATGCTTATAACTAAATTTCCATCATGGTTACTATTTCATTTTCCATTGTTCACAAGTTGTTGCTACTCTCCTTATCAAGGAGGATGCTGTTGGTGACTAGAAGCACCTTGAATTTATTAAGGCCTAAGGTAGCAGTGGTTGCAATCCTATTGTAGTTGTTAGGATTTTTCTTATTTATTTTTATTTTTTTCTTTACTAAAACAAATCGTGCAGACCAAGCCACAAGTCGTACAGACATGAAACTTGGTTAGTAGGTAGTTGTCCCTTATACACCTCAGGTGCACTAGCTCAGCCTGAGTAGCCCAGTGGTGGTGCTATAGTGAAGCTTTAAATGTTTTGGTATCTTCCACCATATGGACATTTGAGACAATTTGCATTTTATGCAAAATCAGATCAAACATCTCAAACTTGGTCTTTAAACAAAACTTGTAGTTGGAAAGTAAGTAAATATCAGAAATGTTGACATTTTCGTATGACACTGTTAGCTGCAAGTCTCACATTGATTACTAACATGTTTTCTTCTGCAGCGCACTTGCAGCTCATTTGCCTGCTAACTTCTACAAGCAACCAATAATTGTCCTAGCTAGCTCCACTCAGCCAGCCATCTGCCCGCACAAGCCCGCAACCTGTTGGCTGTTCACCCGCGGTGCCTTAAAAATGAATCTCGCCCCCAAATTATTTAGCAAATCACGTGGGACCCGCAAGTGAACCCGCCTTGTGCAGACCTCTGTTCCTAGTCCCAGTTGTGGATACCCCACTTTATGCACATTTTAGTGCTTTGGCTCATCTAGCACACCTGTTTTAATTAATTTACTTGAATTAACAAGCTCCTTGTGGTCTGGATCAGGTCTGTAGAGTAGGGAAAAAACAAAAATGTGCAGGGAAAACACACAAATGTGCAGAGTATAAGGTCACTAACGCTAGGATTCAGAAGCCCTGGCATGTCTATTGTGTAATTAAAATTCTAATCTATTTGTTCTGCGCATCCTAAACAGCAGCTTTACAGAAATCTGCATCCAAGCTAAGCAAAAGCAAGTGGCAAGAAAAGACTCCTTAAGAGCAAGAGGAAGAAACCTTGAGAGGAACCAAGACTCAAAGGGGGAACCCATCATTCTCTGCTCGATACTAGATAGCAAAACAATACAGCAAAATAGCAGTTATGACAATTATAAATAAAAAAATGAAAATCTGTTTGTTTTAAAAATCTGAACCACTTTCCTATGTTAAATAAGGTAAAAAACTGGTAGTGATTAAAAAAAGGAACACAATGTGTGGCCCTTAATTGAACACTGTACACTGTACACACAAGTGTACAGATCTGTTTGTCTGTTGAGTTTGATTAATTTTGCCATTGTGATCCTTGCAGCATTGTTTGTAGAGTTATAAATCTTTAATGTATAATGTAAAATAACTTGAAATTTTGTGAAATACAAAACAAAGAGAGTAAAAAATGAGTAAAGTTATTTTATATGTTTTGCTGTGCCTACAGGTAAGCTAGTTTCCTGTACTATAAGAACTGTAACAAACTGTGCTGATCTCCTCAGGCACTGGATACTCACTGTTCCCCTTCCCTGTTAGCACACTGAAACCCACAATTAGCACAAACTGTGAACAAGGTACCCAATGCTCCTCATGCCAGACAATAAGGCTCTCCATCACCATTGTTGATTCCCAACAATGTACTTCCCCATTAAAATGCAGGACATTAAATAGCTTTGAAAACAACTCATTACTGAAATAAAAACCATATCAGCCTATTTTGAACTATTTCTGAAAATATTGCCTTTATGATTGTAACCTTTCCCCATTTTGCTCTCTTGGGCAGTGCATTGTTGATTGCCAACAATGTACTGTTGGTAGTGGCCAGTTAGTGAATGTTTGTGTAATTACTGCATGATTCCAAGAGAATGGGCTCATCATTACATTGTTTGCTTGTGTGCATGTGTGTAGTCTGTGGTTACTGGAGCCTAGTAATATTTTGGGTGATATGGCACAATGAGTATCCATATTCTGACCCTATACATTTTGTTACATTTTTCTGATGCTGTTTTGTAAATGCTGTTCTGCAGTATGGATGACAAATGCCACATTACCCAAACTATTACGCTGCTTGCTAGCACTAGATTGTAGCTGTAGTTCCATCTTTAGCTTTAGCCGTACCATAATGGTTTAAATTTAAATCTGTAGCATTGCTTTAAAGAATCAGTAGCATTTTTTGTTTTGCTTAGGGGTGGTGGGACATTGTTGTTCGTCGATATTAGAAATACACATATATATATATATATATATATATAATATATATATGTATATATATATAATATAATATATATATGTAT
>JAILXH010271426.1:19384-50941 GCA_023558415.1 Piaractus mesopotamicus | reverse complement strand
TTTTTGTGTGGTTATGATTCTTGACAAACTAGCATTGAGCATTGGAGATTGTTCATGATGCTCACAACACACTGGGGAAAAAAAGTTTGAGCTCATTTGACTGATGTAGTTATCTGCCATTTCAAATGTTGCAGAGGCCAGTGCTAACAACAATATATTGTGTAGTCCTAGTCCACTGTAATAAACTGTGTACAACATAAATTGCTTATTCGAAATGGTCTGCTTTTCTCAGGGAGTTCCAGTTCCGACACCCAAAGCGTTCCGGTTCAGTCTCTCTGAGTATGAGAAAGACTGGTGCCATGAAGAAAGGAGGGGTCTTCTCAGCTGAGTTCCTCAAAGTGTTCATACCCTCGCTGCTGCTCTCTCACATTCTCGCCCTGGGACTGGGGTGAGTGTCAACACAAGTTAGAAAGCTGCCTGTTTTATGTGACCTCAAATGGGCATGAAATCAGTTTAAGCAAACATTATAGAGAGCAATGAGGTATTACTGAGAAAGACAGAGCCTTGACTATGGAAATCTATCTAACAGGGCATTCAGAAAGAGGTGATGGTTCAGAGGTCTTTAAATCTGGACCTTGAATGCAGTTTCCAGTGCTGTCTTTTGTTTTGACTGGTACTTAATTGAACCTTTGATGAAACTGATTGGCCACCTAGTGTCATACCTATCAGTGATGGCAAAACCCAGGAGTGAATACTGGATTTGAGGTCTAGATTTGAAGACCTCTGGTTTAGATACTCTTCAGTTTATTATTCTAAAATATTTATAAATGTATGCACTCTGTTCTTTCTAGGGTCTACATTGGGAAAAGGCTGACCACACCTTCCACCAGTTCGTTTTAAGCCCAAACTCATACCAGTGCCTGGAAATTCCATCTGATGCAGTGGTGGCAAAGTTGTGTCCAAACACCTCTAACTTGTTTGTTAGATACTCTCTCTCCTTCTCTGCCTCGTCCACTTCTCCCCATACACTTTCTCTCTCTAAACTTCCCACTCATGTTTATCGTGTTTATGACCTATCACCAGAAGAAGCTGGGAGAAGATCTATTTGTCAATCTAGTCTTGTGTTGATGTTTTACTTTGCATCTTATGCTGTGGGTAACTTAGTTGTTTTAGGTGTTTCATCTTGCTTTCCTGTTTTAACATGTAATTAGTACTTAGTAACTGACCTTTCCTCCTTTCTTTTACACTGGTATGCAAGGCGGACAGAAGTAACACCTGTGGTTCCCAAAACCTACACAGCTACTACTACAACAACCACCAGCACATTACCAAACTGTCACTTTTTATCTTCACAGTGTGCTTTGTACCTACAATACAGGTGTGGTAGTGTTGTTAGGTTTAATAGTGCATAAGATTGTGAATGGCTGATCTTGCAGTTGCATTTGGAACTTGCCTAGAATATTCAGTACTCAGCTCCCCTTTATTTTCCTTTTAAGCGCCTTTAGACAAAGAGATTGTGTTCTGTAAAGCCAACCAATTAAGATAGCTGTGCCATCTTTGGAGCGAATCCACTCCCAGCATGTAGTTTAATTCTGGTCTTAAAACAGTGGTCTCAAGTCATTCTTAATTTAATCACTCCCAACACAAGTGCGCCCCCCAGGAAAGATAAAAAGGCACAAAGATTTTTATTTTTTTTTTTTAATTATTACTTTGGTACACTTTATACACTTAAGATAAGCATACATTAAAACTGAGAGCTTTATGTAGACTGTTAAAAGCACCCTTACCTGAACATTGTGATTCACCAGAATCAAATGCTCTCTACGTTACCTAGCATCATGTTAACTTATATTAGTTATGTTCAGAGACAGCGTCTGGCCACTCCTTGACTCTGGAGTACAGAGCAGTTTTCTCTGCATTTCCTCACACCAGCAGGAAGAAGCTTACAATCCAGCAGTGAGCCTCATTTGGTAGGGAACTGGAGCTCCACTCCACTTCCATTTTCCGAAATGGAACAAACTTTTGTATTTTTTGGGAAATATGCTTTAGGTATAGACAAAGAAAGGTTGTTTTGTAATAGAGATAAACGAGGAGAGAAACTGAGGACATAGGAGTTGTTGGGGAAAATTTTGACATGCATTTCCTCCCCTTGGATACAACCTTGGATAAGTGATATTAATGAAGTTCTACTTCTGGTCATCGCAAAAATAGGCGGCGAATTTGATGAGCCTTACGTTCCACATGCAAATAGAGGACGAATCATGGTACCACTCAATGGAATGTGTGCACGCTATTCCTAATTTTAAGATACCTGACTGGTTAAACAGTACTGCAGATGCAACATGCATACTTGCCTTGGATGCATATCATGCTGTCCTGGACCAATCTCACAGAAACAACATGCTATGCTTCTTAGTGCCAAAGGCTCTCCACTGTGACGCTTATATCTGTAAGGCCCCTACGTCAACACACATTCACAGTACATCTTACATACAAGGACCCTTCAGTCTCTCATCAATACTTCTTTTGCTTGCTCCATTTTGACATTATCAAACACCACGTAAGGCTTTTTGGTTTTGTTGTGAAGGCCCATTCAGTCACTTAATTTTGCTGTGTGGAATGTGAAGCACTTCTGTAATCATTTGTCGTATAGCAATGTACGTGAAGTGTGGATACAGGTGTTTTCCTTCCCTTAGAATTCTAATTTTTCAGTGTTCGAAGGTACAGTCAGTGTTTCCTGCTTTTTGTGACAATACCATGGTTGTCAGGACAAAGTTCTGCAGTAATGATCTTTTTATGGTTCCTAGCCAAGGTGTAATGCTAAGATCCTTAAGATCTTATTGACGCTTACATTGATATGTCATTGAATATCATATATTACAGATGACAATATGTAGTTTTGTTTTGTATATTTAAAAAAATCACTGATTTGACCCTCTGAAGGTTTGGAAGGTGACTGTTCAAAAGATTAAGGCACCTTGACATCACATTGTACCCTCTAATGTATGTGCTGGATAGATCTTGTCAGTTCAAAGCTTTTACCTCAGTCATTTCCCCCCCCTCAGCATCAGCCACAACAAATACAACTGTGACAACAACATGGCCCATCATTAATCTGCACTGCCATGATTCCTCGTACATGTTTGTTCTGGTCCTGAGGGCGTGCGTTTGACATGAGAGGCAGTCGTTACTGATATTTTCAGAACGCCTCAAGCTTTTGCACCTATTTTGTCTGCCATTGCATGAATACAATGTCTCAAGCTTTGGATCTGCTTTGGCAATGGAACTGTTCCTTAAAGTGGGACAAAGAACTGTGAATGAAAAAAAGTTGTAGCTTATTACAGTGAGATAAACTAGGCCTGCCCTGTCTCAAAAGGGTGGAATTACTATATTGTACAATTTACGCACATTATGTTTTTCTTTTTCTTTTTTGTTTTTGCTTTGATCATCAGTAGAGCGACTGGAATATGCTCAGATTGGAGGGCGGGGCCCTCATGGTTGGCATCCCCTGGCTGTGTTTCATTTGAATTTATGGTAGCTATGGAAGTGATGAAGCAAAATCTTTTAGTTTCTTTTATTTTTCACATAATGGAGAAAAAAAAAGACATTAAAATTCCAAATACAACCCAACATTCTCAAGAATACATGTTTTTATTTGTTATCATTCCATTCATATGTGCTTTGTGTTTCTGTTTGTGGGCTGAATATATAGATAATAACAAATTTTCACATTGACCTGTGAAAGATCAGTGAAAATTCTACTAAAGCAATACAAGCAGTTTATAGACTGTATGGCATACACACAAAACCAAACCAGTGATTAGAAAGCAAAGACTGGTAAACTGCTCTTTTATTTTCAGCATGTACAATAGAAGTGATAAACATGGTTCAAATCTAATTTCAGGACCAGAGTTTAGTTAATCTAATTTGTAATCCCAGAATGCCAATAGCCAAAATTCCATCCCACAGGTAGTGTGTTCTTTTATCCTTTGTCACATCTTTCACCCACATTTCATTACATGATTAATTAATGTGACGTTAAACCCACACAGATAAGTTTATTAAACTGAATAATGGGAAGCCTGTCTAGTTGGAGTTGGAAATAGGGTCTTATCTGATTAATGCATGCTGGATGTGTGTGGTGTGTGGAATGTGTGAATACTTTCCCTCAAGCGGTACGAGTGTCCTCCCTCGAGCGCTGAGTGTGAATGCATGGCTTTGTCGGTGCACTGTGACATTGAGGTTGTGTTTTTTGGTACTCTGTCCTAGCAGACAGGCAAGCATGTGTCCTGAAGTCTGGTGGTGGTCTCTCCTGTCCTGATGCATGGAAAAGGTACGGAGAACACACGGTATGCATGGCACAGGGGGAGCATTCTTTTATGTACAAACTTTCAAACTGAAACTTACCAGTTATCCAGTGGTAATAAAACAAACGCTTTTGTAAAATTGGAGGTAAAGTTAACATTATTGTGCTTCAGTGAAATTCTCAGAGTTCAAACCTGATCAGTGTTCAAATAGAATTTATGTTATGGGCCCTTTCACTTTGAAAAATTGCAAAATAGACAAGGGCACAAACTGTGACTGGAACTGAGACTTCATCTCTTGTATGGGCTGTGTTACTGTTTCTTTTTGGTCTTCTACCAAGTTCCAGAGGAACTCTGTCCATTATTACGTCCATGGGTTGAGTAATATTTACTCTTTTCAAGTCTAGTTTTCTTTACTGCCAGCACCTCTGACCCACTTTCCTCAGCTTGCCTTAATTACTGCATGCTGGATTTTTTGGTTCACAAACTGAGCCTTTTAATACAAACTTTTGTCAGACATACTCCAAAATTAGATTAGTTTACACAGTACTTCTGTGATTAAAAGACACTTGCACATGTGTAGCTGGCCGTCACAAACAAAAAACCCACTATTGCTATGAGTCCAAACGTTTGTAGGCACCTACTTGTCCAGCAGGTGCTGTAACACTCCCCACTTTTCTGGGAAGGCTTTCTGCTAGATGTTGGAACATTGCTGTGAGAATGTGATTGCATTCAACCACAAGATAATTAGTGAGGTCAGGTACTGATGTTTGATCTTTTAGCTCTGCATCACAAACACCACTCTAACTCATTCCAAAGATATTGGATGGAGCTCAAACACTCAAGAGAACAGAATTCCACTCCTCCACAGTGCATTGCTGAGGGGCTTTATACCCCTGTAGCTGATGCTTGGCACTGGGCATGGTGACCTGGCTTTTATACGGCTGCTCCAGAGTATCCCATCCTATTGCCTGATCTTTTAAGGAAGCTGTGTGTGCACAATTGAACGTCTTTGTGAGCAATTGGTGCACCTCAAAATAGCTGGACTCGCCAGTTAGGAGTGTCTGGATACTTTTGGGCATAGAGTGTATTTGGCAGTGCATAGGAATTGTGATCTTTTTCTTGAAATCCTGTTTAAACATGGACAGAGGCTTCTGAACTTTCCTTAGCCAAAGCATTTTTAAGGCCGTCATTTGTAAGATATGTAACGAATGATTCACTACACTTGTATAAAGACTGTACTTCTTGTTTTGATTGCATTAAAGGTAGTCAATATGGTGATTTTCTACTTGTCTCAGCATGTATGTTGTGGGCAGACAGGCCAATATACAACTGCAAATTGTTTATAACCCAGCACAAAACAACAATGTGAAAACAATGCACTGCGACTAAAATACAAGTCAAATCAAGTGAGATCATATTGAATGAAGCAAGATAGTCCTTCAGGAAGAAAGTGTATATCAGCCAATAATAGCAATTTATTACGTGAATGTGATACACAAACTATTATGTGAGGGTCAAATAAGAGTTTTTAAGTCTGGTGGTTAGTGTGTTTTGATGCTAAAAACAGTGAAGAACAGTGTGTGACCATGGTGGTTTGCGTTTGTGTTATTACCATGGCTTTCCCATGACAGTGGTCAGTGGAGTGTCCAAGTGGGTTTTTTATTTCATCATCTCAAACATTGCAGGCATGTTTTGGTTCAAGGTCAGCTTCTCAACTCAGAAGTTGGGCAGTTTTGTAGGCAACAAAAAATTTAGACCAGCACATTACTGCCTCCCTATGGCGAGACAGAGAGAAGGAGAGACCCTTTGTCTGTGCAGCTGTATGGAAACTAATTGGTAAATGTACCATAACAGACATGTACGCAGAACCTAATGAAACTGTGTCTGTTTATGCAAATGACTACTCCAGCAGTAAAAATCTCTCAAGCATATATTAAGCCCTGGTCAGGCTAAGGTAACAGGGAACAGTTCAGGGCACGAGCCAAGGTTTAGCACACAATCAATTGCTATTACTCCTCTTTATATTAACTTTGAATGCACAATTATTAAAGGCCTCCCTAGGAACATGCTACCATTTGCTGTGCTGTGGCCAAAATTAGGCTTAAGAAGTGGCTGCTCTCAGAGTAGCATTCTGCACTGGCATAGTTATGTTAGCCATTAAGGATGTCACAGTAAATTAACCTCTGTCCTCATTGCATTGTTTTTGGATGGCAATAGGCATAACAGAAACCACATATACACCATGGTTCCGTTTCTTGAATAGATATTAAGCCTAGTCCTTGACTACACAGCATTCTTAATGGAGATTCTCCATCAAATGGAAAATATAGTCTAACTTGAGGCTTAATTCCAGAAACCAACCCTATATGTTTGTAGACATCTGCTTATCCGACATTTCTTCTGAAATCAGGGGTATTAATAGGGATTATTTTCCCTTTACTGGCTTCTACTCTTCTGGGAAGGCTCTACACTATATGTTGAACATTGCTGTGACGATGTAATTGCATTCAAGAGCAGTAGTGAAATAAGGTACTGATGTTGGATGATTAGTTTGGGACTACAAATGCCACTCCAACTCATCCCAAAGGTATTGGATGGAGCTCCATCAATCCAGTGAGTGCAGTTCCACTGCTCCACGGCCCAATGCCTGAGAGCTTTATACTTCTCTAACCACCATTTGGCATTGAGCGTGTGGATTTTAGGCTAATGTGCATCTGCTCCAGAGTGTCCCATTCTGTTGGCAATGCTTTTCTATCCAGATTTTACAAGCTGTGGTAGTGCAATGGAACGCCTGTGTCAGTAATGAGCGCACCTTAAAAGACCCATAATCCTACATTTTTCTTGTATTTTAAAATTTCCCTGACATCTACTAATTGAATCTGTGTGAGATTATGCACCAAAAACAGTTGTAAATTTATTAATATATGACTGTTTTCTAAATTCTCATCATCCCTTAGAATCAAACAGGCTGTTTTTGTTATTTTCCCATAAAAATGAATATATAAAAATTATTTCTGTTCATATTGACTGCTTCGCATTGTGCCTCGTTCAAAAAGCAGTCTGAGCGGAAACACTCCTTATAACTTTAGCGTGAATAGGCAGGGCTAAACTGCAGTAGGCTGGATAGGCAGATATATGTAAATGCATTCATTTTCATGACATCCCAAAAACAGGATGTATTTGCCCCTTGGTTTCCATATATGGGCTGGGCAGTGAATGTTTACAGACTAGAGTATCTCAAACTTTTTTATTTCTTAAAAAAAAACAAAAAAACTATTTTTAATAAATAAACAAAAGGAAACAATTCAACAATATGGGCCTTTAAAGCAGCTGAATTCACTAATTAAAACGTATGTCTGGACACTTTTAGAAATGTAGTGTATGTTTGAGCACTTTTGTATTTATATTTCCTGACTACTGTCCCATGAGAACAGAGGTCTTGTGTTACTGAGTCGCAGAAAGACAGAAAACGTCTTTGCATGTGTTCATTGTGTTTATTGATGTGAGGCTGGTTCAGAACACCCTAGCAGCACACCACGTAACCCATAGCAACCACAGAAGCCCAGTGGGAGGAGCCTGTTGTGTCGCATCCCCACCATTGGCTGATGGCAGGTGTTCTGAGGTTGCATGTGCAGGCGTGGTGGAGATGTTGTTGGTGTGTCTGTGTGTTTGAAGAACCAAGTTATGAATCCATCCTTATTATAGGGTTTTTATCTAACTGATTGTTATTCTGACCAAGGTTTCTCTCTCACATAGATACTTAGAGAAGCGTATCTCCAAATAATTCCTTGTTTTTTTTTTGTTTCACTTATGAATTCAACAGCACTGGCCTGTACATACGCTGTATAAAGATTACTGCTAAGCAAGAAAAAACACTTCAATATTAAATCCTGATGTATGAAAAAATAGATAATAATTTATTATTACCAAGTAGAGCACCACTGTAAAAATGCTTTAGATACAGCACAAAACTGAACAGCCTGTCACATGTGAATACATGGCAAAATGTGTAGTTTAAAAAGTGCATTCAGTTCTGAGAAATAATGTTTGAATGGGGGCATTCACATTTCTTTTCACTTAAAGGGGAATTCCACCGATTTTTCTACATTTCTGTATAATCCAGTGAACAGTCATTCAAAGTGGTTTGATGTTCACTGTAGAGAAACATAATGACTCAGATTACTTTAAAGTGGTGGTCACAGGAACCAGGGGTCATGGTGTCTACAATTAAAAGCCATTTATCCAAAACTCCCAGTGCTACTCTGAATTTTATATGTAATAATGTAATGATACTAATGATAAAATAGTGGTGAATCTGTAAAAAAAAAAAAAAATTAAAAAAAAAGTTCTGCATGTATTCCTCTGGATTGGAGTTTAAAAATTATATGTTTAAAGCCTAAACATCAAAACTATCGTAAAACAATGCAATGTCTTAGGCATAAAACAGCGTATTATGTAAAAGCTTTCTATGAGGTAATCTTTAGGGGTGTTTCAACTCTTCAGACGTCTGGTTCCGATAACAACAACTGTGAGCAATTCTATAAGTTACTCTAAAATAGAGCATTTCACAGCAAACCACTCTGCATGACTTTGTGTGCATTTCAATCATTTAATTATGTAGAAATTTAGAAAAATCGGTGGAATTCCCCTTTGATCTGAGACGATTTCTCCAGCAATCCAGGGCACAATAGAACTACAGGTGTGCCATTCAGGTATAAGAAGCCATGAGGTTTGTTGCCATCTAGGCAGAAAGCTGTAACTGATCATCACACTAATAAATGAATAAGCCGCCTGATGCCTGATAAATAACGCAGCCCGATGATTTGAAGCATATTTACAGATGGGCAAACGAACCTGCAGAAGAATGACTGCTAAATAAAGAATAGCCTATACCTACGTTCGCATCTCCCCTCCTACAGATCAGCGCCTGTTTTCCTTCAGCATCCTTCATCACTCTGCTGGCTGCACAGTGTTACGAACACGAATGGCACAACAACAGTGCTGTAGATTTACTTGAACTTAGCCTGAGAAAGAAATGACTCTAAATCGGCTCTTTTGGTCAAAGGCTGGTCCACTAATTGTTAAGGCGGCGTTCCTAGGGCCGATTTAGGATTTAGGATTTAGCAGCTCTACAGCTCTCCACAACTAAAACTAATGTAAGGCGGCGAAGCAGGGCGGGGCGGGGCGCATGCGCGGTGGGAAATCTCCGCCGTGCAAATCTCTCCTCATCGGCGAACCGTTCGAGTCGGACTCGCGTTGGCGCAGAGCTGGAAGGCAGAGAAAGGGGGAAAAGGTTGGCAGCGGAACCGAAAGGGGCTAATTTCTCTTTATCGAATTTATCGACCAAAAACGCATCAGTGAAGGCCACCGCCTTTGGGTTTCCCCCCTTTTTAGCGCGTTTTGCGAGCACCGGCGACGTTGAGCATCAGCTCCTCCACGGCTAGCGGCGAACAATACAAACGGAGCCACCGCAACCACCGTCGACATGTCCGGCTACCAGGGCAAGAAGAACATCCCCCGCATCACCGTGAGTATTCTTCGGTCTGAAATTGTAAAACGAGCGAGTATTCTGGGGAATGAAATGATGAAAGCCCCCCATTTCTGTTGAGTGAGACCGCTAGAAGGGGGATTAATCTCTGAGGGAAGCAATGGAGATGGTGTGGGAATGTGTCTCTCTTGCAGGAGGTAAAGCTAAAATGACAGCCAGGGCTGACACCCAGACTCCGAATGGACCTGTTCGAAGAAAGCTAGGTTAGCTGCCTAGTGGGTTTTTATATGTGTCTGTCATGTTCTGTAAGGCTTCCAGTGATATGCCATCTCGTCTATTGCTTTCGCTTTGGACCAGTTTTGTCAGTAAAATTGCTTCAGCTGTGGAGCTGTGTGGAATATTTCTGTTCAGAATTTCAGTCATGCCCTGTTTCAGCTCCTTCAGGCCTGTTGTCACATCCTTTGCATGTAGGATCTTTTTCCCCAGTGGTAAGCCTAAAAACAGCTGCCTCCCAACATAGACTGTAACATGTAACCTACCTAGATTAAAGCTGAACATCATTGGACTATTCTGCGATGCTTTCAGATATTCTCCCTTTATGTACTGGCTTATGGAATCTCCCAGCTGATATTCCTGCAGTCTTAATGTTAAATAAACAAAATCTTTTCAGGTCCAGTGCTATAAAACAGATTTGCAGTGGAAAATCCTCGAAACCAATGGCATTGCATGTGCTTGGAGCATCCACCTTTGAAAGAACATCGCTTTATATGTAAAATCCAGGCTCTCTTTAAGCTGCCTCTCATACAATGGCTTCCCCACTGGCCCCCCTTCACTGTCGAAAAACTGCCACGCCGCTTTGATAACCATGTTAAATGGTGAAAACTGTCTCTGGAGTAGTTGAATGAAAATCCTCTTTTGAAAAGTAGGTCAATGGATGTGAACTATATCTCATGGAGCGAGCTGCAGTCTGAACAGTGTTTTCTATGGTGACTAGCTGTTGCCATGCACACCGGTATGGATCTGTGCCGAGTGAAAATGTCTTGAGCATCAGGATTGATTTGATTATTTTTACTAGAGATGCTGATGATGGTCAGATCTTAAGAGTGAGAGGGGAGAAAGAGTGATAAAGGACAGATGAGAAGGGCTTCTAGGCCTGTGCTGTTAAATCTTGCCCACAGCCATTGGACACCCAGCTAAGCTTCTGCCATCTTAAGGCCTGGAGTTGCCTCTCCTCAGCGGGTAGCTGCCAGTGATACAGTCTTTACACTGCAAATCCTAATGCAAATCCTAATGAGTCACTGCTTGATGATGTGCAAAAGTATAGTCATTATATTCGTAGCCTGCCTAATACATTAATCTGTATTAAGGTTAGCCAGAAAGTTACTGAATGGGCTTAATCGAAGCAGCAACACAGCAGAGCCCAAAAAATAAAAATAATAGCTCATCGCTGTCGGTACAAAACCTTATATCTCCCAAAAGATCACTATTCCGGAAAGGGAAAAGAAAATCCTTAACTTTTAATGGAAGTTAATGCAACATGATATTATTTTAAAAGTTATATTGTTCATTCATTAGGAAATTTTGATGCAGTGTAAAAGGTGCCTTCATACAATGTGTAAAAATGAAAAACGAGCATAATAATGTTAAAATAATCTGCATGTGACCACTAGAGGTTGACAGTACAATTGAGTTCGTGTAAAAACAGCTCCCTTCACCAGCCTTTAGAGCATCGTTGTGTGTCTGAATGTCTGCCACATCTCTTTCTTTCTGTCTCACTCTTTCTTTCTCTTTCTCTCTCCCTTCTTCATTTTCATTCCTCTCTGTCTGCATCTGTCTGACTGTCTCTCTTTTTGCCCCTCTCTCTTTCTGTCCTCAGCTGCCTCAGCAGTGTCTGACAGTGTCACCCTGTCACACCGCAACAAATGCAGCATGAACACTGCCCTTCACTCTCCAAAACACACACACACACATACACACACACACACACCCCTGGCCCACATTTTTATGCATGTTTTTTCAAAGCCAGTGTATTTGTGCGCCCCAGACATTGTTTCATGATGCCTGTCTACTCTGTCTGCAGTTTTTTTGCCTTCACTCACTCTTTATTAGGAAATTGAACTCACTGGTTAGATAAAAGTCCAGTGGGTTTTTTTCTTAGTGCCCAGACATATAGCCAAATTAAAAAGCACTTTTGGTAAACAACAGGCATTGCAGTTTCTAATGACATGTTCTCCATCGTCTGACAGATAAAATACAGAGTAAAAGGGCCAGTGAGGTAACCACGGCTCACCTCAAAACAAGCCATAAGTGGTGTGTGAATCTTTTGAGAAGCTTAACCACAGGAATGTAGCACCTCATCAAGAGCTAGCGTATCATGGTAAATAGTGCGGTGTCTCTGCGTAACAGTGGTTAAGAGACCTCGGTTGAGTTAATGAAACGCCAATAAAATTGCAGAGCATTTGAAAGTAATAATATAGCTTTTTTGTAATGACAGCTGTCAGAAAACAGAATGTGCCAGTCAGATGAGACGCTACTGTAAATCAATGGTGGTTGTTACAGCTATTTTGGAGTGCTGAAATTAAAAAGTGTGTTTTTACCTACATTCGCAGTATATTGGTTTTATCATTTATTATTGATAACGAATAGCAGGAAGACTCATTTGACTCACACCTCATCATTAAAGGAAAAGTTAAGTCAGTGAGGGACAGTACAAACTTTCCACAATTAGACAAGCTGACATCATGTTTGTATATAAAAAAAAAAACTATATAGAGATTTCTTGTTCCTCAGCCAAGTGTTCTTTTCCGTGAAAAATGACTAGCCTGTGAGCAACCTTTAATGCTACCTCTGCTGTTAGTCAGTGTGACATTATTTAGGAAGAACTTACAAGAACATATATGTTACGTTATACTTTAAACGCTTCGGTCTGTGCTTTTGATGCAGTGTGAGTTCCATAGAACAGTACAAAAAGCCATTTTTTTCTCCTGGGTGACACTTTTGCCTTTTATGGGTTGAATTTTGCTCTTAGTATAGATGAACCCCAAACTGCTTCAAAATTCCTTTGATATGTCTGTCCACCTCAAACTCTTTTAAGTTGGAAAACAACATCCACTGTTTAAGAAAGACCTAATTTTCTCCGCTAGACTACAACTGACCCCTGAATTACAAGAGATCCCTAACTTTTATGATGTGACAAGTACATTTTCCATCTTGTAATGAGTCTACCAAAGAGACCAACCACAATGATTAGTAACGGATATGTCTTAATTATGGCTGCGTGTGGTAAAAAGTGGTTCAGCAGATGATCTTTTTCCGCTACACGAAATGTCTCCATTGCTGTGTTCTTTAGAGATCTCTGATTTCATGAGCTTTTGGAAAAAGAATTCAAAATATCCTTCCCTCTTGAGGTGATGTCTTTTGGGTTGCCAGTTCACTTATTAATCATGTATTCACTTTTATAGCCAGTTTTATAAACATCTGCAGATTATGCCTGGATTTGCGGATTCATACGACTCCCTCATCTTGCTTATGGCATGTTAAAAGATACATCTTTCTTATCGCACTTTAAAAAGTTAATAGATGGGAAAACAAGCAAAACCTGCTTTGGAGATTTTCCCAGAACTCCCCACTGCTTCACTGGGCATGTTCAGAGAGTTCCATAAACTGTGACATATTTCAGCACACACTCTGCGGGAGTTATCTCAGGACACCTGGTCTAACACTTTAAACGTCTTGAGTATATATGCCAGTAAATTACAAACCTGAGTGACCAGTTAGGAAATTACAGTATATCAACCTACAAAAAAGGAAACGAGTGATCATGATCTTTTAAACGTGTGCTGTTAAAGACATTAATTTGTCAGTTGACATGTGCGTGGGATGGCCAGAGGTTCTGTACTTTGTCTGCGGACGAGTACAAGCTACAGATCCGTTTGTAAAAACAAAACCAGAGACGTCTGTATGTTGTAATGTATCAGAAGGAAGAATAAGCCTGATCTGGCAAAGGAAACACAAAGCCCTCTGAAGATTTGTGCAGTTCCGAAGAGGAATGCCTCAGAGCGTACGCGAAAGACAAAGTCCATTAAAGCTCTCCCTCTGATCGGCCACAGGAGCTCTTCTGCAGCGTATCCATCAGTGCTCAGGATGACTCTACATTCAGGAATCTCAAAGCGCTTGACCTAGTTAGTAGCCTGGCATTCTCGTAGATCACATCAAATCTCTACTGCTGCTGATAGCAATTTGTGTCATGCATTCAGAACTGTATCTTCCTTTTCCTTAGTAGATATTAACCTGATTGCAATGGCATGGGTTTGTGTTTTTGAATGAGTTAAGGAAGTTTATACTGCTAGCTTTCCATTTAGTAGGGCACAGAGGGGTTCAGTATAGAATGGGTGAGGCTCGGCAGGCCGTCATTAGCAACCCCCCTCGTTCCCTGGGGAAGCTTGGCTAAGAGAGGATGGGATGTGAAGTAGGCCAGCCATGGTGCAGTGAGTTACAGGAAGTCCAGCTGAAAATGGAGTTAGGGCAGTGTTTATTGTCCTACAAGTGCGTCTTCATCCACCACTTACCACCACTCTCACTGTCTGGACACTCCACAAAGCTCTGTTGGGATCTATTAACAGTCTCCCTGATGGAAGCTGTTGCAAGCATATGTAGCCACAACTGCGATTGTTATATTGAGTGATGGCATATTTGACTGATTTACCGTGGTCTTGTAATGAAAACTGTAATGTTCTCTTTGTGCACTTTGAATCTGAGCAGACATACTGCTTGGTTTACATTTGCTACTAATGTCCTTGAAAACAAATACATCATGATAAAAAGTGTTGGATTTGGCAGTTAGAGTACAGTATGACATCATTGAGTCAGTGCACATGATTGTTTCCCTGTCAACTTTTTCTGCCGACAACTTCAGAGTGATTCATCAGATGGTGAATCTTGCCGCAGCACCCAAATAGCAGCCCGTGGATTGTTTGCCAGACCACCAGATAGCTAGAAGAATCCATGATCAACTGAGGAGAACATGTTTTGTGCATTCATTCTTCTTGAAAAGTCCGTTTAAGATAGATTCTGACCTGTACGTACTTCCAAATGATTTCAAAGGCTTATGGTTTATGGTCCAAAATAGCTCTGGTTTGAGAAAACATGCTATCTTATCTCCATGAATGTGCTGGGACATCCAGAAACACATCAAATACTTTTTTGGTAAAACCACTGCTTAAATTAAATCTTATCTCCATAGCCAGGCTGAGGACATGACAGAAGCTTTCTCCGGAAACAGGAAGTCATTGCCCTAGAGGAACAGAGTTCAAGCGGTCACTCTCCACACTTACGTAATGGGTCATTAAGCAAGTATCTAAGACCTACAAAGGATTACCACGATTACTACAGTGTGTACATTTGGCTTGGAGGTTCAGTATTACATACAGTATTAGCGGCGAACTGTGACTATTAGAGCTAGGCCTTCAGTTCAGGACCTAAATGTCAAACCTTGGTCAAAAACAGAATAAAAATAAAATAAAAACACTTCTACGATAATGCTAATATCTGCTATTACCCTTACGGGATTTTAGTATTAAGTTTGCAATTCAGATGAACATTCATTGGATGTTCTAGATTAAGCATAGACATGTTGGTTAATCATTTAACCCTTTGTTTCCAACAAAACAATGAATAACAGTATTACTTGCAGTGCTTGCAGAGATGAAATATAAAAAGTATGATGACAAATTACGGACATGCATTTTTTTTATATTTCTCAAAAATCATTAGAAGGCCTTCAGGGTTCCCTTTTGCTCAGTGTTTGAAACTGTATCTCCCAACTACAACTTTTATTCTGCATGACATCTATTTTTACCTGAACAGTCATGCAACGTTAAGTTCTGCAACAACTTTCACCCTTAGAATTCGCAGTTATCATTGATGATAACAAAATCATGGTGTAGTTCTGTATTCGTTATTTCTCATTTGTAGCATTTTGGAACAAGCAGGGAAAATAGAATAAGATAAGTAGAAAAGGAGTTATTTTATTGAGATTAGAAATTTGTTGAATAGTTACTGTTGTTATTACAGTCTTGTTTAGAAAAAGCATCTTTTACAGTGTGCCATGTTTTTTTTGTTTTTTTTTTTACATTGAAACTAGTCAGTGTAAACAAGTTAGAATTGCAGACTGGAATCTGTCGTTTTGGTAAATCAAATATAAAAGTAATTAATTGCATAACATGCTGTCTGTTTGAATACGTACTTATGCAGTTACTTTATAGTATATTAAAACTTTGATGGTATATCGAAATGTACAAATAGCAAAACAGCTATAGACTTCTAAGGAATAATACTCATCTGAACTACTATAGAGAGCAGAAAGAGCAGCAGAGATCATTGTCTTCTCTTTCCAGCCCACATTGGTGTTTTGGTACCAGAGCAGCCAAATGTGTCAGAGGAGTGCCGGCAGACATTTGGGCCATGAAGCTTCATCAGCCCAGTGTCACTGTGTCTCATGACCTCCGATGGTTTTGCCCACTCTCAGTTCAGGACAGATGGGTGACACAATATGACACTCACAGATTTACACTGCATTGAATCAAGTTTGGGGAAAAAACAACCAGTTTGCAGATTTGCACATTTCAGTGCTGCTCCTGTCCTGAGACATTGTGAGTTCAGTTAAACTCTGTCAAGATTCTTTCGCTGTTCTTCTAAATACCTCTATGTAATGGAGCTGTACTTTTTTGTCTGTGGCCTAGATTCCAGTGATGAGATGTGTATCCGCAACCATGATGTGTTTTGTATGTCACCAAGAAGAGATATTGGCTGGCACAAAGGGTCGTTTTGTTGTCAGATTGTTATTATGTTTCAAAAGAGCGTGTGTTTGAGTCCTTGAACACTTAATTCAATTATGGTCTTTAAAGATACTACCACTTAACTTAGACTGTACGTTATGTACAAAAATTACCACATTGATATTATATGTGCTTTCAAAAAATATTTACACCCTTTTACTTTTTCCACATTTTGTTACATCACAAACTTACTCTACATTGGGTGAAATAAATTTTTCTCATTGATCTCCATAATGATGTGATCTGCAAATGTTGCGAAAATAAAAAGTGAAATATCACAGTTACACAAGTATTCAGACCATTTGCTGTGACACTTAAATTGAATTCAGGTCATCATCAACCTTGAGATATGTCAGCAGTATAATTAAATTAACCTGTGGTCATCTTCAGAAAAGTACAAACAGATAAAGCGCTACTGGAAGGGAGATAAGCATTTCGGCTTTGTCAAGGAGGGCAACAAACAAAGACTACTGTCCTTGAAGGCTCTTGCTTCACCTTTTCATCCAGTAATTTAGTGATGGTCCCTTGCACTGATGCAGACGGGAGTAAACACATTAATAGTGTCTGAGTTGAAGCTTAGTCTTTGTCAAATAGAAGAACGTAATAACTGCATAGTTCACATACATTTGGACATACAAGTTGTGGTTGTAGCATAGTCATCTTTAATTCGGCTGCTAAACTGTAATTAATCTAGCAAGAAAGGACGGCATTGTGGCAGCAGTGTCACACAAATCACACAGCCCAAGAGTCTGTAGTCACTTAGCCTGATGCTTTCTCACCTAAAGCCATTTTTCCTGAGGCCATGTGTCTAGAACAATTTTGGTAACAAGTTTTTGCCAGTTACTGCAGTAACCCGGTTAACTGTCACCAGGCAAAGGCCTGCCTTTATCTGTATAAAGCCCCACAGCTGACAGCTAAAAGAACTGAATCAGTCAAAAGAATTGTCAGTTGACCTCCGAGACAGGAATTTGTCATGGCACAGAAAAAACAATATATCATGCAGCCCAACTTTCATAACTCTCCATGCATGTTTGCATAATGTGTAATTGCAGAGTGCTTGATTAGGTTGTGAAATGCTGTTCATGAAAGCTTCATTCTGACCCTCCATCTCTATCCTGCTCTCATAACAGGACCTTATATGTATTACATAATACGGGAGCAGTGCCATTCATTCTCCAACAGGCCAATGTGCATTAGGACAATAAACAACCAGCCCTCCAATCCACTGAATTCTCCATAAATACCGTGGCAAAGGTTCATTATAATCAGACATGAGACATTTTTCCCCTTAAAGCTGTTACAGCAAGTCAGTACAAACAGGCTAGCCAAGAGACCAGACTTTGAGTGACGGAGAGAGATTGTGATCAGCTCATTTCTGAATGAATTGTTACACAAGTTGCCGGAAACCCAGACACAACTGGGCACAATCCTGCAGCCTGAGCTCCAAAAGAAAGCAGAAAATCGTGGGCCCATGTAAACAGGACATTCTTGACTTGCCTGGTTTTACTCCTCATAAATGAGGGATGGCTCAGGATCAGAATGTAAAGAATATGTGTGAACTGCATCATGCGTTTACATAAGTAAACTTCAAAACCTGAGCTGTAAAAGGGGCTACACAGTTCAATAACTCCAGCCAAAATGGAGTAAACATGAAAGGTTACTATAATTTGAGCTGTTTATGTATATTTCAGTGATGTCATAATGTATTGATTAAAATGGAAGTCCTCAAAAAATCGCCAATGATTAGTTGACAGCTTGCATGATGATTTGGCATATTTCAAAGTCTCTTATTAGTCTATCTTATAGTAAGAAGCAACCTGAAGGAGATACCTGTTTAAATGCTTTTTTTGTCATGTAATGTAATATTTTTAGTAAAGTCTTGTTATTTTGGAATCTTTGAAAAAGTGTGAATGGTTTGTTATGGTACAATTAAGTCTATTGTATTAAGTCCATTAAAAAAAAAGACTCATTAATGTCAACAATAGATTACTTGACTGCTAATAAAATTGACTAGTATTTTTGTTTACAGTTGCAAAAACGTTTGAGCACTACCTCTGACCCTCATAGGGTTTTAATCATAAATACTTTTTAAACATTGCCCACGAGAAAACATTGCATACTCAGATACTAGTTCTCTGTGAGTACCACAGTCCAGAGCTGTGACTAACAGAGTTAAGGCGGTTTGGATGTTCACAAGATGTTTTTCTGCTAACAGCATCAGTGGCAGCACTGTGGGACAGCCATGACGCTATATAAGGGATGAATTTGGACTTGCATGCATATGTGTGTGTGTGTGTGTGTATGTGTTGTAGCAAAAGCAGCAAACAGAGAGGCTTTGTCTTGGTGAAGATGAGGCCTCGCAGCCCATTTCCTTTTGGAAGTCTCCGCTCAGCTCCAGTAATTGGCAGATCATAACTCTCCTGTGCTTTGCAGTCCGACTAAACCTAAGTTTCATTACTAAATTCAGCCATTAATATTTGGAAGAGACATTGATTTCGTCTGTTATCTGATACCATTCTTAGAAGTAAGAACACTAAACACAGAATCATTAGACCAATGATAGAATGAAGCCCCCACAAAACATGTAGTTGATCCAGTGGATCAGACTGAGCATGGAAAAACTTTTAAAAGGCCCATGTAATGGGAAACAGAGTTCTCATTTTTTAATGGTTTGAATCAGAGGCCACAATTCATTTATTTAAATTCCAGTGAAAACGGCCATTAAGTACAAGTTATTCATTTCTCTGCATTAGGAAAAAAACAGGAAACATATTTAATTCATACCACAAAAATCTCAACAACTAAATATAATATCACACATTGCAGAATTTAATGTGTTCAATACATTGCCTTAATTACAGTTTCCATTTTCAAGAGACTTTCAGTTTTCCAAAGAAATCTGCTCAGTCTTATAAGTTGGTTGCATTTCTGCTTCTCAGCATCCAGGTAACCAAGACATGTTCAGTGGTGTTGTGATCTGGACTCTGAGATGGCCAGTCCATTGTTCTGAGAACACCAGCAGCTTCTTTGTTTGATTTTTGTTCTTTTGTGTCTATTTGCTTTTCTCATTTATATCTTCTTGACAGCTACACATTCTTTCAGACCCATAGACTTGTCTTCTCACAGTGGAAGGATGGACAGAAACACCTGTAGATTTTTTCATATCTGAAGTAAGGGTGAAGGTTGATTTTCTCCTCTCTCACAAAGATGAATGTTTTAAGCACTATTTATCTGATGGTGACAGTTTTGCTGGTCTACCAGGTTTTACACGGTTGTTAAGAATTCTACTTTCTCTATAATCTTAATTTTTGAACTTCAGTTTTGGAAATTCCTATTTTTCACTTTGGTACCTTTGACTGTCCCGTTATTTATGCATGTAGACCATCCAGTAGGGTTAGTGACATGTAGGGGGTATCCCCTTTACCCTTCAGTTTGCAGACTGAGGTTTGATCCCCGACCAGGCATGCACCTGATGCCTACCAGTAAGAGTTATTGGGCAAGACTCATAACACTACCTTCGTTTATCTCTGTAGTGATCAAATTGTAAGTCACTCCGGATAAGAACATCTGCCAAATGCCAAAAATATAAATGTAAAATGTCATATATCATCTTCTAAGAAATATCTCTTGAAAAAGAAACAACCATTTTGACTAGAAATTAAATAAATGAAATATGGTCTCTCAATTTTTAGTACTGTAGTTTTGTAAACCTTGTTAAAATTGCAAATACTGTTCACTCCCCCATTCAGACAGTCTACATTACCAATTCAAATGATTGGAAACACTATTTATAGTAATTCCTTTGTAAATTATCAAATACAAAGTGTTCTGGTCTTAATTTGGTTACAGCTTGTATTCATTATCTTTGTGATGTCATGTAAACCAATGTATTTACTTATGTCAACCTTTTCAGCCTATAGCAGTTCACATTTAAAACATAAGGAGTGTTTTAGCCCAGGCTGCTTTTTTAATAGGGCACAATACAGGACCGCCAATTAGAACAGATCATTACATCTATCATTGTTAAAGGCACAGTGACGAAAACAACCTATTTAGGGGATAAAGAGAGGTTGGAAAATGGTCATGTAATTATGACTGTTCTGGTACATAAAACCACACAAATGTTACTAGTGGACTTAAGGGAAAAATAAAAGAAAAGAAAAATGTAACATGGACCAATGTATTGACAAAATACAGGCTTTCGTAAGGCTGCTACTACTGTTTTAACTTGGCCATAGAGTTTTGTAAATTTCTGTATATTATAAGAGAATGTCATTGTGTCAGAAACCATGTGAACAAGTCCATTTAAGATTACTTAATGCAGTTTGCGGCAAAATGTATGACGATTCAGGTTTATTTACATCATGCTAATTGGTAAGCTTCTATTACTTGTTAGCTACATGGTTCTCGTAGTTCAAATGCAATGCTTAAGCGCATTTCAGACACTAGGCATGTCTTGGCTGATGGGCTATATTAGGGGGGAAATTATGTAACTTGGGACTTTTATTCAAAGAGTCCTGCTGTTGTTACAGCTGGTTCTGCATAGCACTGTAATACCTCAGCATCCATCATAAAGGCATGTGAGTCCAGCAAGAAGATTAGAATATTGAATTTAATGAGTATTCAATTCAATAATCCTGGTCCTTTGATGCCTGTTAACTCATGGCAGCTGATGATGAAATCAGAGGCTGACATCACAAACCAAGCTCCTTTTTTGAACAGAGAGCTTGCTGTGAATGTTCCACCTTTTACTCTTCTGCTGATTCTCATACTATCCTGAGAGAAGATAAGAACAGTCTCCTTTGCACAAGCACTGATTTCCTTGAGTTTTTTGCGTGGGTTTCAGTTCTGTTCAGTAGGTCTCTGGAGAAGAGTGCATGATAGCTACTTATTAGCACCCGTCCAGCCCTAGATTAACACTTATTCAGCAATTATCTCATCTTGTCAGCGCTTAATTACGGCCTGTGTTGCAACCAAGAGCGGACTAGCTCTTAAAGCAGCCCCCTTTTATTTTGGAGTGCGAGTGGTTTTTCTGCTTGGGAAAATGTTGGTGGGCTGGTGTTCTCTGGTGTTGCTCTAGAATGGAATGCATGCCCAAGGCTGGGAGCTCTTCGGTGAGGTTTTGATGACTTCACGCCACTTTTCTGTCTCATTCTTCCATGCAGTGTCCATGTCTTGAGCATCAGACATGGATCATGGGGTATTAGGCTCAGATGGTGAGGTGGAACAACAATCTAGTGACTTCTCACATTGTACATTCAGATCTACAGAGCATCACTGGAGCCTATCGGCACACTGCATGCAAATACAAACAGGAGAACAGAGGAGGTACTAAAAATAAAAAATCCCTTAGTGGCTAGCGAGATGGAGAAAATCGCACGCCAGCGCAGAATGTCCAAAAATTCTAAACCTTTGTTTTTAATGAAGGTCCACACACCGGCGCCGACATGCAGCGATGCTTGCGGCCCCGGCAGGCAGTCTTTTAGATAAACAGACGGATGCTAATTGTAAGTTACCTTAGCTAATATTAGTAGCCAAGCCTTTTTCAGTTCGAAAACAGCCAGTCTGTGAAGAGGTAGTAAACAGATGCCCAGCATGATAAGTGATGCTAAACGCTTCGTTTCATTCAGTTCAGAGTAGAGTGTAAATATGAATTAGAACAGTATCCGATTGTATCATTAAGAAGACTACGTCGCCATGTTGGTAGGCAAGCTGCAACTCTGAGTGTGCTTTGATAGAGCTTGTCTCGTCATCATCCACTGCTGCTACAACCCTGCTGGTGGATAAAACACAAGCAAAATAGACCAGAATGATCACAAAAAAGATGAAAACGTGGACAATTTAGATGCAAATACATGGGTTAATATGCTTTAAAAATGAGATAAAATAAGTGTTTAAAAACATGGTATACTGCCTTTGCTGAATCAGTTATGGCTCTGTCATCTCATTACACACCGCCACAGCACTGCTGAGTGAACTTGAAGTTGCCTACCAAAATGGTGGCAACGTAGTTGTGACATCATCTTAATACTATCAGTTATCATGTGGAAAGTTTTATCGGTCTATAGGCAAAATAAACAGTTCATTGTTTAAAGTATGATGTGTTTTTTATTTTCTTAAATATAAAGATACTAAAATCATACCATTACCATGGCCCAAAAACTATGATACATACTGAACCGTGGGCCCACTAGAATCACCCCTATATATGGGAGATATATGACGATGCTACAAGGCAGTATTTAGTTCAGTCAGTCACAACATTTAGTTTTTCTGAGGTTTGAGAAGAACCAACAGTGCCACATTTAAAAATAATATCCAAAACTGTGGGTACAATGATGTTTATTCAACGTCCCACACACTGAACTGCACTAAATCCAATCAAATGGTAGTAATGATGCTCTGTTTGTAATGAAGCATGCATGTTCTTTAAGAACTGATGATATCCATGATTTGCTCAGAAAAGCATTTTCTGACATAATGTGACATGATTCATCATGATAACAATAAATATTGTGATACTACCCACTCCTAGTATGGATGTAATTTAATTAGGCTGTACCACACATTTCCATTCATCTAAGAGCAGAATTAAAGATAAAATAAAAACCAAAGGTAGAATTACAATGCAATTATACTTAATGTCATCCTATTTTCAGATTGTAAGTAAAACAGCCTTTTTGTTTCAACGGAGAGTCATCATATCGCAACATAAATTCCATGTGAATGAAATTTTACAGCATTCATTTGTGTCCAGCTGGGCTTTACTATAGGTGTTCAAACAACACTGGGGATTTTGTTGTGATACACTGTAGATTTACAGCCTTTACGTTGATGTTTTATGCTGTTGGCTTAAAGCCATTACTGCCATAATGTATTTTGTTCTGTTGTATTCTGCTTGTTTTGCCTCTAGTGGCATTTGGGTAAATATTGCAGATAAATTAGCTGATAAGAACTTCTGTTACCATTAAGCTGTGTCTGTTCAATTTTCTGAAGATCTTGGCTTTCAAGGTTTTTTCTCAGCTGGTCAATATGAACGTTGCCTGTCATTCTAATTTGCCAAACTATTTTCATATAACAAATAATATTATTAAGCCTGCATAATGAATAAGTAATATAACCACTGAGAAAAGGTTAGTAAATGGTTACTCAGTGGTGGAGTTAACTGTAATTACAGGTTTGTATGAAAGCTTTGACTTAGTGCTTACGTTCTTATATGTATATTTTTTCAAATCACTACATTTCAGCACATGTCAGTGATGCCGTAGAAGAATTATTTTTGTTTCCTTAAAGCAGTGGTTCCCAACTGTGGTCCTGGAGGCACACTGCCATGCACATTTTAGTGCATTCCCTGCTTTAAAACGTCGACTCAGTAAAGGGTTGTTCCTGAGTTGGACCAGATGTGTTGGGAGCAGGGAAACCACTAAAATGTGCACCCTGAATGGTTCTTGGACATTTTTAAGATCTTAAAGTTTAAAGAACCTCCAAATGATATAAATGTTCCAAGGAGAACCCCTAACTTGGTTTACATTATGTGAAGGTTCTGTATGCCTTTAAAAGATTTTTCACACTCACACATCTAATTACAAACATGGTTCTTAATGGAACTAAAATAGTCCATCTTTGGCATCACAAAAAAAACCTCTTTGTGGCCCATTTTTTAAAGAGTGAGACACTTTATGCTATTATATTGACATTGCAGGGAGGGAAATGTCTTTAATAATAGGCATTCTCTGTTTAGAGAGTAATAACAATTTTCAGCTGCTGAAGCATTAAATAGGCAGGACATGCTCCAGAAATCTACTGTAACACTGTCAAATTCTGATTCCAAAAAAAGTCTTCAATGAAGTGGAACCGACTAGACACTCAGATTTTAGATATATACATGTAGCCACAACCTTTTTATTGATGTTGATGAGACAAAAAAGAACAAAGTGTTTCTGCAGTTAATCTGGTACCGTGAGATTCCAAATTAAGCTTGGTATGCGATGGTATGACATCAGGAGATTTGTAGTCGTGCTGAATTAACAGGTGTACACAGCTGTTCTGAATCAGAGCGAGTATGAGCAGAGCTATGTTACACCCCCCCCTCTCCCTCTACAGAGTGACCGTCTCCTCATCAAAGGGGGGAAGATCGTGAACGATGACCAGTCCTTCCATGCTGACATCTATATGGAGGATGGAGTCATTAAGTAGGTTTTTGTATTTTTTTTACTTTGTGTTTTTGTTCATTCTTTTTGTTAATTCATGTTTCTTCCATATGAAGCACTAAAAAGTAACATTAGATGTAATATGACACACACAAAACCCAGCATTTTAAGGTCAAATTTTATAGAATTTGTATAGGATTGCTGTTGTATAAGAATGCTGTTGCTTTCTGGGCTGCAGTGTACCAATCAGTTATTTTAGTGTATTATTACACAATTTTGCCAACGCATGTCAACACATAGAAATCCAAACTGGATTTTAAAAAAGCCAAATGACACCATATATTTTCCCTCAACCATTTTTGTTTTCTGTAATCTGCCTGTTTTTCTGAGCCTCTGAACCTCTCTTTTCTACCCTATTTCTCTTTTTTTTCACTGTTTTCTCACTATTTTCTCACTACTCACTATTCCTACCTTTCTTTTCACTCCCTCCTCCTCAGGCAAATTGGAGAGAACCTCATTGTTCCTGGTGGGGTGAAAACCATTGATGCCCATGGCAGGATGTTGATCCCTGGTGGCATTGACGTTCACACCCGTTTCCAGATGCCCGACCGGGGCATGACGGCAGCTGACGACTTCTACCAAGGCACCCGTGCCGCTCTAGCTGGAGGCACCACCATGATCAGTATGTGCAAAACTGAAATGCACTAGCCCATAAGTGCATACCTCAAGTTGCTAACAAATCAACATCATCTTCCCCACCATATTTTACCCATTTTTTTCCATTTGGCCAACTTTTTCGTTTTTAACAATTTACCAGTACAGAAATGGTGAAATAGTTTAATGTAAAATGGGTTACTAGGCACCCAGGATATGTTATAACAGAGTAATGTATATCTGCACACAATGTTTTGTATCCATTTGGTTATTATCAGTAAGATATTATTAGTACGTTAGTTTGTTTTTGTACGTTTAGTGTCTTATGAAGGAATGGTTGGCAAAACGCTTATGACGCATTTAAACAAAAATGTTCCAGCCAATTAGTGGACAAGGCAGTTCTTTAAAGTAACTTAATTTTCAATTACAAATAATTTCAACTCTCTCCTTAATTCTACACACTTGCTGAGCTGTAGTAGGATTGTCCGGTATGTGTGAGGCTGCAGCAGATGTCATGTCTGGGTGGATGTGTGAGATGATTTGAGGTGCAGAGGACCGGGAGGCCAGCTGGCTCACACAGACAGTCTCAGCAGTGTGCATGTGTGTGTGTGCGTATGATTCGGTCCACTCTGTCAGGCCCGGGTCTGCCACGCCAGGCATGTGCAGAATGCGACAGCAGAGCTTCAGCTAGCGAAAATGAGCAGGATTTGGAGAGGGCTGCCAATTAGCTGTTTCCTGGAGCTCTCCCAGGACTGCACTCTATCGTGCTTTCTCCCACTCATGGTCGGCAGGGCTATACTGTTGCTCTTCGTGTTCTCTCGTGCTTTTGGCTCTGCTGTTTGATTAACTTTGTTTGGATGGTGTGGGAGGGAGGGTGAGAGAGATTAAGATGTGACTGACAGTGTTGTGAAAGGTAACAGAAAGAAGTGAACCTAAACACTGATGTACTGATATCACATGCTCACAATGCTGACACTGTGTGTTTGTGTGTTTCACAGTTGACCATGTGGTGCCAGAGCCCGGCGTTAGCCTCATAGCGGCCTTTAACCAGTGGAGGGAGTGGGCCGACAGCAAGTCATGCTGTGATTATTCTCTCCACGTTGACCTTACTGAGTGGCACAAGGGCATGCAGGAAGAGATGGAGACCCTCGTGAACGACTACGGTATCAGATACCAACCTCTTTATACCCTCTCAGACTCCTTAAATGACGTATTGCTAGACCTGTCACAATTATTACATAGAGGCAAATAAATGCAAATAAAAGAAAGCAGTAAATGCATTCACTAAGACAACATGGGGCTTATAAAAACTAAAAAAAAGTTCAAACTTGGTGCTCTTACTTGTTTAGAGGGCACCACTGAGTAATGTTTACTTGTTAGCTGTGTAGCTATTTTTGGCATGTATGCTAGCAGAATTTGTGCTTTATTGCTTACATTTTCACTCTTGTAAAGGACTGTTTAACCCTACACATAATTCTGTGTAACTGCAGTAGTTTGTGTGAGTGTGTGCAGTATTGATTCAACAGTACAACCAGTCTTGCTACTGTAAAGATAGTTAGCAAGTAAGGTGGCAAATCAGCCAATTAGGCCCCTTTAGACTTGTGTTTTAATAGTTGCAAAGAATAAACAAGAAAAGACAATTAAATTGTTAATCTTTAATGTCACTCAATCGTCCGCTGAAATTTCATGATTGTGACAGCCCTACAGGCCATCTTATCGAAAGTTAGTATGTGATTTGTGATGCAATTGTTAATTTATTATAGTGAAGTGAATATTGTGTCAGATTATTAGTGGGAAAGCTAAGTCCCTGTTCGTCAAGAATTCCCTCAGAATTCTTATATATTCTCACATGTTGGACATGTTGGTGTATGCATCTCTTTTGGCTAATGGGCCTATAACTTTAGTTCATTTTTATTAAATAGAATCATCCGGCTTGTATTTAAACTCTGCAAGTATTGTGGTAAAACTCTTATTTCAGTGTTAAGATTTGTGAAGATTTTGACAAAGTGTTCAAATCTTAATAAGACCAAAGGAAAATTGTTCAATCCAAGATGTGTCACTGACTGCCAATATGAGCTTAACCAGGTTTCAGTCAGTTATTAGAAATGGAAAACAGTGGCAGCAGCTCTGTGCATGCCTCTGTAAGAACAAGAACATGTCACTGTAAAACTGCAATATGCAAGATAAAATATATGTCCGTTACAAAAATGTCTGTTACAAGCTTCAAATAAAACATCTGGAATGTCCAAGCATCAAATGTAAAAAAAAAAAAAGAAAGCTCAGCATACTATTAGGAAGTTTTGACACTGATGGCCTGAACTGAAGGCTTTGCTCCAGTAGTCACAGTGCATCACTTCTACTGACATGTAATACACAATACATATTCTTAGTTTTGTTTCCCCAGCATAGATTGTTTGAATTATCTATATCTTTGTGTAGATTTGCTTTGTCTGAAGAAGGATTTATCTCTGTAATTGTGTTGAAATACTTATGCACCTCTATTCTGCGTCTGTGTAGGTGTCAACTCTTTCCTGGTCTATTTGGCTTATAAGGATGTTTTCCAGCTAAATGATTCCCAGGTATGAATGTGAAGCTTTTAACAGATAATACGGTATTTGTAGTTATTATGACTTTGTACGCAGATGTGTTGACTCAAAATATTGCTAAAGGTTTCTCGTGTAGTCTTCATGTATAATGTAGCTGGTTTGCTGGTTACAAAAATACTCTAGCATGCTCTTCATGCAGAGGAGCATACATGAGTGTATTTGGCTGGTAGTCTCTGGGGAATCATCCAGCATGCAATAAAAACCTCTATTTCCTGCAGCTGTAGATTCCAGCTAGATTCACTACAGATGATGAGAACCACTTTCGTGTCTACAGTATGAATGCAAACTACTGTCAGAAGTAGGTTGGATGTGTCTATGGGCATCAACTTACACTGTCTTGTGGAGCTGCTTAAAAGTAACTGGTGTTTGGCAGCGTTACCTGCTCTCATCCTTTACAGCCTTAAGCAAGTGATCTTCCATGTTGCCAAATATGCATTGAGAGTATTTGATTTATGTTCCCTGGCTTAGATGTTACTGTCCTTTTATCTATGCATCCTTGCCAAAAATTACATTCTTGCTGGCTGACAGTAAAAAGCCTGGCTCTGTGTGTTTCCTGCATAGATGTATGAGGTGTTCAGTGTGATCCGTGACCTGGGAGCCATCGCCCAGGTGCATGCTGAGAATGGTGACATCATTGCTGAGGTAACACCTCCTTCCTTTTTCACCATCACCTTCATGTGCATTGGGTATCTTCCCTTGTCCTTCTGGATATCACTCCATCCAGACATTAATAGTCTCAATGCTTATAATTTAAGGAGCAGAAAAGAATCCTTGAGCTGGGCATCACTGGGCCAGAGGGCCACGTCCTGAGTCGTCCAGAGGAGGTAGGCCACTGGCACAGCATAAGGACAATAAATCGATAGATTGTAATGTCATGTCCACCTCTCTTTAAACATCTGTGTACCTCCTCAAACTCTATTTAAAACCTTGTCTACTCATTTTCATGATTTTCTTCTGTTATCTATAGTTTTGTTTTTATAATGAAATGGCAGAGAAAGAATGATATTGGTCTTTCCTGTTGAGAGATTTTTGAAATGACTTTTTTGTGTCGTTTGTACTGTGTGAATTGGACAGGACTAAATTTTGCATAGTTGCCATAGTTAGTAATATGTATGTCAGCTACTCGTGTTGCTTTCCCTCACATATTCATATTGCTCTCACACTGCTCCAAGTTCCAGCTAAAACTCCCAGCAAATAGGTTATTTAAGCTTTTCTAAACTTTTTAGCAGTGCTTGCTATGAAGGTTTACATCGTTGTTTGTATCATAGCTAGACGCTGTTTCCTACTTGAGTTAGCAACATGTTGCAGGATCCTACTATAAGCATTTAACTTCATTTATGAGATCACAATAGCTAGCTTAGGAATAAACCACCTTAACTGGTAGAAATGAAATGATACATTAGCTTGGTATTAAGTTAGCTTTCTTTGAAGTCACTATGAGAAACATGCAAAAAATATGGAAAATATGTGTAGAATATTAACAGGCAATCAGGGAAAAATGGTCAAAACACAGAATGAAAAATGAAAACTTGTAAGCTAAATTAGAACTCATTTCTAGAATTAGTCTATCATACTGTATTTCAGTTTAAGAAATGAATTGATGTTTTTCTCCCTGGCTTAAAGCATAAATGCTTATGTGTAAGGCAGGGTAATGTACATTTAAAGTCCTCTTTTATCTTTTTGACTTCAGAGCCATTGATCACGGTACACTGAGACTGCTTTAAGCTGCTTTTAGATCAGACTATTGGCCTGTGGACAGCACAGTCAGCATTTGGGAGATGCTGAGTAGAGGCTTAGTGAAAGGCTCAGCTTGTAATTCAGCATGAATGTCAGTGAATAAGTCTGTTCTGGTTTTATAGGTGGAGGCCGAGGCAGTCAACCGCGCAGTGACGGTGGCCAATCAAACAAACTGCCCCCTGTACATCACCAAGGTGATGAGCAAGAGTGCTGCTGATGTCATTGCTCAGGCCAGGAAAAAAGGTGAGATCATTCAAGACAAAACGGCTACCAAACACGATTGTTATCACTGCCCTGAATGAGACATAGCCAGAGTGCAATTTATACAATGAAATTCAGGGGTGCTTTATTTCCCCAGAGTGATTACAGATTACAGAGTTTCTAGATGCATAATAAATATGACACTGGCATGTGCTTAAAGGAATTGTATCAAAAACGTACCCATTAAATGTTTTGCTAGAAAGCCAGCTGCTTAGCCTGTAAATTAGCTATTATGCATGTGAAAGCTCTATTGTTTTCAGTGAGAAAATTTACACTTAGCTAGTTCAAACCAATTCAGAAAATGACCTCTTAGATAGCAAATATGAAGTAAAGAAAGCAGTGTAATTTTTACCAGTAGCACCAATAGCATATACAGTATCAATATACCACAGAAAGTAGCTTAACTACAAATTAGAGTGAGCAATAGCCATCGAGGTAACTGGCAACCAAGTGGCTAGCTTACCAATAAATGTTAGCAGATCGACAGCGTCATATAATCAAGTTTTACCTGGATTTCTACATTTTCTCTTTACAGTGAATGTATATTTATTCGACTCGAGTTTGAGGAATTGTTATCAGAAATAGTGTGGCCTGTCAGACACAGCTGGGAAAACATCATGTAATGTTTAATGAAAACAAGCCATTAAGAGCGGGCCCTTTATCCTCAAGAGGACAGGATGTGTTTGATAAAGCATGTTTAAATATTGAACGTAAGTGGGTTGTTCCTGAATCTTCGCTCTTCTTGTCTCTCCGGCAGGCACTGTAGTGTATGGGGAGCCCATCTCGGCCAGCCTGGGCACGGACGGCACTCACTACTGGAGCAAAAACTGGGCCAAGGCTGCTGCTTATGTCACATCTCCACCCCTCAGCCCGGACCCCACCACCCCAGACTATCTGAACTCCCTGCTGTCCTGGTGTGTGCTGTATATTTGCCCCATTTCTCTGGCCCCCTGTCATAATGATAAGTGCAGTGGCGTGCATGCATACATGTAGCTGATGCAGTGGGTTATGTAGGACAGGTTCTGAGCGCTAGAGGGAGCCATTTATCTTGATGTGAAACAAGCCTTGTCTTGGAAACAGCTACCAGTCCCATTATCACATAACTCATTAAAACTCATTTGATGCTTAACGAAAAATTGTATTTAAAGCTCTTAATTTGTGCAGTTAGCATTTATTTGCTCAGAAAAACACACATTAGAATGAATACAAATAAACATTGTCAGAAATTATGATTTTATGCCTGTTATTTCTAAACACTGCTTAGAGGCAGCCTCGTATTTGTGGTTACCATTCAGTACCTGGTTTGCTAAACAATAGTTTGTTTATTTATTCTGCATTAATTAAATGCTGGTTTTGGAATTTAACATACACAAAATGTATTGTCTTTGTGTTGTTACTGTATATATGTGTGTTCTGTCGATATTTAGAGGTTTTACAAGCAAAACTGCCCACACACAAAAACATAGTTTTGTGCTTGTATGAATGTTTTGTTTCACTAGTGAAAGTAACTCTTTTCCATTGATCGTCTCTGTGGTGTTCAGTGGTGATCTGCAGGTAACTGGCAGTGCTCACTGCACC
>JAILXH010271363.1:3371-21528 GCA_023558415.1 Piaractus mesopotamicus | reverse complement strand
TTTTTTGTCTAAACACGAAAAGGAGCTGTAAATTGACTACTGGTGTTGCAGCTGTTTTCTATATGTAATATTGATCATGGAAATCTAGTGGTAAATCTGAAAAAATACATTTTCTTTGGGAAATATTTTGCCTTACAACACCCTCCATGTATCTGTCTGCCATGAATGGATTTAAAACATTTTAGTTTTAGGCCAAAACTTCTCTCAACAAGAACATAAAACAGAACTTTTAGAGGCATTCAATTCTTTAGACATTTGGTTCCTATCACCACTGTGAAAAATTCTATCTTGTTAAGTTTCTCTACAAAGAAGCATTTCACACCAAAACACTCTAAATGTCTTTGTTTGCATATTAACTATTGAATTATACAAAACATTTGAAAAGGCAGTGGAATTCACTTTCAAAGGTTTAAAGATATTTAAAATCGTCCAACTTAAATATTTGCGATAGGGTGGAAACTATCAGTAATTCACAATATTATTGTCAAGTGGCTCAGGCTTAGTTCAATCTGTTAAGACTGTGCAAACCGTAAATTATCACTTGGGTTACAATTCAGTGCATTGTTTAATATTATCAAATAGTCTTGCTTATGTGGTTTCTGAGACTGTATGACATACTGTTGTCTATGAATGTGGACAACAGTACACTGCATAGCTAAAAAACATGATTCTGAACACGATTTTTTTTCTATAAAGTGTCAACAACTTCTACTCTGCAATCTAAGTTAATAAAGTTTTAGTGGTAATAATTTAAGCATGCATATGCGCAGTTTGTTAATTCCATGCAAATTGGTGTATTAGTTAGCTTTATTAGTGCAAAACTGAAGAAGCAAACTTCGGATGACAAATATGTCTTGGCTGATTGACCACATTTAGGGACAATTTGCATTTAAGCATTTCAGAAGATGAAGCAGGAACAGCTGCAAGCTGGTGGGCACTTCAACTATATAATAGAGGCCTAGAGCAAATGATCTCACAGCTAACCATTATTATTCTCTGTATGCTAAAAGGTGTAGCCACAGGAGTGATCATCAACACTGGTGACCGCACCATCATTGGACGAATTGCCAGTCTTGCCTCCGGAGTGGGCAACGAGAAGACCCCCATTGCCATCGAAATCGAGCACTTTGTGGACATCATCGCTGGCCTGGCCATATTCTTCGGCTTCTCGTTCTTTGTAGTCGCTATGTTCATCGGTTACGCCTTCCTGGAGGCCATGATCTTCTTCATGGCTATCGTTGTGGCTTATGTGCCTGAAGGACTTTTGGCTACTGTCACTGTGAGTAGACAGGATATGGGACATGAAACTTCATGACCTTTAATGAGGCATTTCAAAAATTCCTCTTACAACTTATACAACTGCATGCAAGAACTAATTATAGGGAAAATCTTCCACTATTGATCTCCTTCACACAAGCTTATCATTAATTTTAAGACTTATTATTGAGTCGCCACTACAAAAGTACAGCTGTAGGGTTGAGTTTGAATATAGGGGGTATGTATCAGTAGAAAAGTCAGATGAAAGATGACAGCTTAAGTGCTGTTTATCTGGTGGGAACAGTGTTGTTGGTCTACCAGACCTTGCAGGTGGTTGTTAGGAGTCCCATTTTCTCTGTAGCTTTTAAGCACTTTTTTTTTTAAACCCGTTTGGTAGCACAGAGATGCAGTGGGTAGCGCTGATGGCTCACAGCAAGAAGGGCCCAAGTTCGGTTCTCTGGCCGGGCGACCAGGGTCCTTTCTGTGTGGAGCTTGCATGTTCTCCCTTTGTCTGTGTGGGTTTCCTCCCGCAGTCCAAAGACGTGCAGTCAGGCCAGTTGGACACGCTAGACTTCCCCTTGGTCTGATTGTATACGTCTGTTTATTTGCCCTGCGGCCCTCCAGCACCCCCGTTAGCCAAAAGGATAAGCGGTTTAAGATAATGTGTGTGTGAACTCCAGTTTTGGAAGCTCCTGGTTTTTTTTTTCATTTATTTTCCTTTGAGTTTCCCTTTTTGGGAGTCTATTCTGATTCCAAATTAATTAAATAAACGAACTTTGGTCTCTGACTTTAGCACTACACAGTACTTTACAAGCTGTTATCATTACAAATTAATTATAAGGTGCAAAATTGAATATAAAAAAATGTTTGTTCACATTTCTGAGTATGGGTTTAGTTTCTTGCTCCTTGCAGTTTGTAGACAAAGAGACACGTTAAACTCTGTAATTTCACCTCTGGCAGGTGTGTCTGTCCCTGACGGCCAAACGTTTGGCTAGAAAGAACTGTGTGGTGAAGAATTTGGAGGCTGTGGAGACGCTGGGCTCCACCTCTGTCATCTGCTCAGACAAGACCGGAACCCTGACGCAAAACCGCATGACTGTGGCCCACCTGTGGTTTGACAACATGATCCATGCTGCAGACACAACAGAGGACCAGTCAGGTGTGGAGATCTTACAATCAGTATTACTTTATTGTAACTGGAAGCATATTAATACCTTCCTAATTTCACATGTATCTAGACAGTAATGAGATTTAATTAACATTGCTAGTTTTCCTGCGTCACAAGCAAATCCAAGAGATACTTTTATGGAATGTAATGAATGTCATGATGCTGTGCCAGAAATTTAGTTTTACGCACATAGGCATTCCATAAGAACCAAAAGGAGAAACTGGTTCTGGTTTTAATGGTGTAAAAGGCCACAGGAGCTGTTGTTTACGGTCATCTGCACTTCAGTTTGAGAGGAATAAAGCAGCTTGAAGAAACTCATACATTTACTAGGGGTGTAATGATACATGTATTTTCAGATTTGATAACATTCACCGATTTGAGGTCAAGATTCAAAAATAAGCCTAGAATTTACAAGCAACTTCGGAGACAAAGCCCAGTCATTTCAGGGTCATTCCATGCCAACTCATCTAGGGCCTGTCCAGTCACATCATGGATTTCCATGAAGAAAAATCAAGCGTAAAATTCAAATTTACACTAAGCAGCCAGTCAAAATTGCAACTCTCCAAATAATTCTTTAGTTATGAATTTTTATTTTCAAATTACATCTTAAATATTAAGTATAACAGCTCACAGAATCACTGAACAGAGGAAATATTGAGTATTAATACGACACTAAAACTGATTAATGTTAATAAGTGCTAATGTATTTAAAGTTAATTTATTGGAGGATGTATTTTTTGTCAGATTTTTTATGCAACATTTAATATTCAATATCCTTTCATTCAGTTTTCAAAAATCTTGCTAATTATATTTTTCATGTAGTTTTGCTGCATTTCAATCAAACTTTTCTGTATGCAATATTTAAAGCTGTACTATGTGCTCAAAATAGCTTAAAAACAATTTAAAGGCCTTACAGATGCTACATTGTCTCAAAATGGACCAATACTATTTACTCAAACTTTTTATTAAAAAGAACAGTTTTTGTTTTTATTTGTTACTGATTGACATATAACAAAATTACAGATGTGCTTTGATTCCTTTATGATCTAATACTTGTTTTAGGTAAAAAGTATAATATAAAGACATAGTAAGACAACAGTAATACAGTAAAACTGTAAATAGAAAAACACTGGATTTCCAAAATAACCTTTATAATGCTTGAGAAAGTTTCTTTTTTCAGTTAATATGTTACCATCAAACCTGTTTTGATATCTATCACTGAGTGTATAATAGATCCCCCAGCAATGAGAAAGAGAAGAATATATTAATGTTCAAAAAGAATACTTACTTTATGGAAGTTTCAAAAATTAATTTAAAAATCTAGAGTTTTGCTGTTTACAGTTTTAGTCTTTTTGGTTTATTTTAAACCAGAAACTAGAAAAAGTCACAGCATATCTGTAAAATTTTAAGATGTAGATCAGACATAACTCCTCTTATTCCAGAGTAGGAAAAGTTGGAAGGAATTAAATTGGAACATATAGCAGCAAAAAGGCCTATAAACTGGAATTTTAGTTGTGAAGCCATTTAGAACTTGAGGTGTGGCTTCAAATACTGAATAAAGAAATTAATAAATTATAGATTTGCCAGGAACACTGGGTAATCTAAATTTTGCAAAAAAACAAAATTTAAACTAATTTGAATTTCAAGCATAACTTAACCTATTGTAAGAATATATTAACATGAAACTAGTTCATTTACAGTTTAGGCTTGATTGCTATTTCAGCTCAGTCAATTTTTAATCAGTTAAACTCAGCATTTAAAATGCAATTTAGAACCTGATGGGACAACTTAAAAAAAATAATGACTCAGAAACTAATTGAAGCACATCTTTGAAATTTTGCATGAATGGTTGCATGAATTAAATGTAATTTTTGTTTGCATTTTTTTCATGTCAATCCATGACATGACTGGACAGGCCCTAGGCGAGTTTGTGACCCTTGCATCTCTTATTGTTGTATATGTGCCTGTGTGCAGGCCAGAGTTTTGACCAGTCCTCTGAGACGTGGAGGTCGTTGGGACGGGTTGCGTGTTTGTGCAATCGGGCCGTTTTCAAACCCAATCAGGAAACCGTGCCTGTCCCCAAGGTAAAAAGCCTTTTCCTGTTTATCTCTATCAATTTTTCTTCCTTTTGTTCTGTCCTTCTGTTAGCTCCTCCTGAAAAGCACTAAAACATTCGCCACCATAGAGACACTCATCACGTTACAGCAATCATTAATGCTATTCTTTCTTTCAAAATATAATTGATTGCAACTGAATATGCAAGAGGGCGCCACCATGGCAGCCATCTTGGCGTGTTCCTTTTCTAGACTGCTAAATGTTTCTGTCCCCTCCTCCTTTCCCCCCTTTCACACCCTCTGATCTACCACCAAAGCCGGTTGTAGTTGTTTCTTAATTTGTAGTCTCGCTGGACAAGACCTCGTGATCTCGTAATTAGAACACACATCTGTTAGACAAGTAAAAACAAGCCAGCTAGTGAAAAACTATCGTTAGTTAATGCTCATTCTTCAAAAAGATGGTTTTCTGTCCACAATACATTTACTCTGCCTGTACAGTCACAACTGTGAATGGCAGAGGCCACATTTCCACTTACCTCCAAATGAACTCGATCAGCCAAGACATGTTTGGTGTCCAACTTTTGCTTCTTTATTTTAGAACTAGAGCTGCTAGGCTAATGTTGCTACCAAACACTGGAGGTCAATAGCCATCCTAACTGTTTCTACAAGTGCATGCCAGAACTTCTCTCAACCTGTTCAAACCGCATCCAGGTCTTAATTCAGATGTAGATTTGTCAGTGTGGCTTAGAACACAGTGTGACACACTATAAACTATGAAAATGAAAAAAAAAAACTCTCCTTGTAGCTAAAAGAAGGGGCGGCCATTTACTAGAATCATTTCTTTTCTGGTCCCAAATTGTCATCATTTTGTGCAAGAAGACCAAGGAAATTTACAACACAGGTGCACCATAGAGTAACATACTCAGATGATCAGTACAATGTCCGATTCTGAACTTGAGGACTGCAGAGTTTCTCTTTAAAGCTATGCGTAATTTGTTAAGGTTTTATACTATTTGTTGGATTTGACCTTTTTTTAGTTCTTTAGTATTATACTTAAAAAAGCCTTGTCACAGGGGAAAATGTATTTAAATAATGGTTCTGGTGTAAATGTGGGTAAAAATGTAATTTGTTACTTTCTACCTATGATTATCACAGAGAGAAGTGGTCGGAGATGCTTCTGAAACAGCCTTGTTAAAGTTCACGGAGCTAACCATTGGAAACATTATAGACTACAGGGCACGGTTCAAAAAGGTCTGTGAGGTGCCTTTCAACTCCACCAACAAATTTCAGGTAAGATCCACTTCTTTCTTCATTCAACATTCTGGTTTCAAACACCTTTGTCCAAGCTGACGCTTCTCTGTCTCCCTCTTGTGGCGGGTAGCTGTCAATACATGAGCTGGAGGACCCATTAGACCTGCGCTACTTTTTGGTGATGAAGGGGGCACCAGAGAGGATTTTGGAACGCTGCTCCACCATCCTGATAAAGGGCCAGGAGCTGCCGCTGGACGAGCAATGGAAGGAGGCCTTCCAGACTGCATACATGGACCTGGGAGGGCTGGGAGAGAGAGTGCTGGGTAAGAGGTCTTTAGAGGTCAGCGTGCACATGATTAAGAGGGAGAAAAGAACAACAATGGCTATGTGGGCTCAGATGACTGATCATAACCCGGACTGTTGATATCAAAACAGATCATGTGCTCTGTTGGCAGAAGGAGTGTTTGTAGTGCAGTTTGTTTCATCTCCGTTTCATCATGGCTGACCAAGCGAAAATGACATTTTCATACAGAAACATCTCCTGAAGTGCATTCTAGTGCGCCCACATGGAAATCTGATATATGGCAATATATGGATTTCAAATATATGACATATACCAGTATATATGGATTTACCTTGTATACAACTTATATGTCCACATGTGACTAATTTACGTGACATATATGCTTATTTATTAAAAACTGGCCATTTTCAAATACGGGGCATATTTTAGTGATATATCAGTGTATATGAACATATATGGGTTACATTGAAGGTTCCTCTCTGGATTGAACATCCATAATTCTTTGCTTCATGTGTGCATTCCCATCAGGTTTCTGCCACCTGTACCTCAATGAGAAGGAATTCCCTCGTGGCTATGCCTTCGACACTGATGAAATGAACTTCACCACATCTGGCCTGTGCTTCGCTGGGCTCATTTCCATGATTGACCCACCCCGCGCCACAGTACCTAACGCCGTCATGAAATGTCGTACAGCTGGCATTCGTGTAAGTCCTTCTCATAGTTCTGTAGTACATACAGGTCATAAAATATCTTATGTTTCATCTTTAGTGGTTTTAAAGTCTATGATGATGCCTAAAGAGTCGTAGTGTAAACTACTTCAGAATACTGGACTACGTAACATGACATATGCAAAAAATACCTATTTGTCATATTTGTGTGCTCTGTTGTTTAGTGGGAATTATGCTGTTCATTCTGTGCTGAGATCTTATTCACCTTTCTTCAAGACTTTTATTACATACTAAGAGTTATTATTCAGTAATTACATGGAAAACAATGCAAACTGGCTGAAACAGCAGTTCCGTGGAGTTTAAGAGCTTAAAAAAACATCAAATTTGATTTTAAAAACTGCGCAGCAGCCCTGTATGATGCCAAGGTGTTGGCTCAAGACTCAAAGTGAATAACATGCTTGTGTAAATATTATGTCCGAGCCTGTGGAGCCACTGCTCTGCTTAGTTTTAGATTTTCTTACATTTGGAGGGCAGTGGCTTTTGGTTGGAGGTTTCACTCTAACGCAATAAACTATGCCGTCCCTCAGAGACGGTGATTTTAACTCTTATATCAATCTGTAGGTTGTCATGGTCACTGGTGACCACCCCATCACAGCCAAGGCTATTGCTGCAAACGTGGGTATTATATCAGAGGGCAGCGAGACAGTGGAGGACATTGCCACAAGACTGCGAATCCCTGTGGAGCAAGTTAAAAAGAGGTGAAATAAACTCACGTTCTCCACTGGCTTTTGTAACGTCTGTTGTAAAGGTACCTACTAGCACCCTACGTTGGTGCCACCAGTAGTCTCCAGAGCGAGAGTTTCTGGTTTAAAAATTAGGAAGACCCCCTTCTGATGATGTATTTTCAAGGTGGGAGGAAATTTTGAAAAACTACCACTTGCGTAGTGCATGCTGGGTATTGTAGTAGGAGAACACTGATGAAGGAAAGCACAAAATTGACACATAATTGTGTATTCTGTCAAACTGATGAGGCTAAGGGATGCATTGCTTTGCTACAGAACATTTCATAACATAATAAATAACATATTAAATGTGCAAGATCTTTATTAACTGGATAAGGTGTGCTAAGTTTAAAGTTGGGCACTCCTGCACAACTGAATACAAATGAAAGTTGATTTAATTGAACAGCTCCAAAAGCAGCGCTGGAGTTACCCAGTGAAGGTGATCTTAAAAGAATCAGAAACAGTGACAGATACGGTCGTCAACCTGTTTGTGTCATCAACAGTGATGCCCGGGCATGTGTTATAAACGGTGGTCAGCTGAAAGACATGACCAGCGACGAGCTGGATGAAGCTTTGCGATGTCACCCGGAAATGGTGTTCGCCCGCACCTCTCCCCAGCAAAAGCTCATCATCGTCGAAAGCTGCCAGCGTCTGGTAAGACCAGCCATAATGCCAAATACTTTATCAGAACAAATGAATGATTACATAGAAGAGTGGAGTTTTGTGATAAGTTCAAGAGTAAAATCACCCTGGAAACTTTTCTAGTTAATATTCCACTATAAACGTGCTTGTGACTAGATGTACTTATTTCAAAAGGACTAAAATTTTCAACAAACCATCAGGCAACTGTCCAGTCAGATTATTTTCCCATACACTGTCTACGTAGATACAGAGAAGCGAGCTCTCTCATTGGCTAGGACTTCAGGAACTGGATTGATGGCGAATGTCAAATTAATCATCAACAGAATTAGCAACTTCCAGTAAAATAAGCCTATCACATTTTGATTTCCCATGGGTGGGACCAATTTTGAGAGAAAAACATCTCTCTTGGGCCTCTAAAAGTCATAGACACATCACTGATTGTGAATTCTGATGGTAGTGTAACCAGGTTTCTGTTGTTTAAAATGGAAAACAATGGCAGGGGCTCTATGCCAAGGCTCTTTACTTAATGAGTCATTGTAATACTGCTACATACAAGATAAAACATATTAATGTACGTTACAAACTTCACATAAAAGCATACAATGTCTTTTACAAGCTTTGAATGGTTGTGTTTGATCTAAAACGGACAAAAACACTGATGTAGACCATGATTAGCTTAGCATACTTAACATACTTTCAGAAAACAATATTCAAACATCAAACGTGCTTTAACTGATTCAGATTTTTGAGTGAGAGGAAAGTTTTGCGAATGCGATTGCTCACTATTCTAAATTTCCTTTCATTGAAAGCAAAGCCGTTGTTCATGAACCCATCACTCAAAATCCATTTGTGTCTTAGGCCCAATCCCATTTTTTATTTTTACCCCTACCCCTTGTTTTCAAGTATCACCTTGCCCCTTGAAACAGAGTTGTGGTAGTGGTTGAAATCTTCCCTCAAATCTCAAATAAAAAAGAATTACTACATTAACAGGTTATAGCGGTGCTCTGTAGGCGACCCTGCCAGTGTGCAGTGATAGCAGAGGAGGGCAAAATTCAGCAAGCTGAAAATTTAGGGAATCATATGCCTTTAAAGAGGGGGACGCGACAATTATTTATTATCGCCCACCCCTAATTCATCTCTGATATGAAGCTGAAGTCAGCTATTCGCCAGCTTCTTGTTTGACTTTTCCTATTCCACCTTAAATAGTGCAGCAGTTACGTTCTGGCCCCTCACCATTTAAGGTGGAACGGGAAATTTTGTTAGCTAGCTACTGAGACATCAGCATACTACAAGACATATTATATGCTTGTTATGAAGAAAAGGACCATAATACATTAAAACGACATTAAACTAAGATAATACAATGGTTTTGGTCATTTTCAACAGAGAAAATACTCACATTTGTGGGCTTCTGTGGTCGCTCGCTCAGCCGTCTTGCCGTTTTTTCTTTTTTTATCATAACACTCCATCTGGAGTGTACCTCTGAAACACCTCCATGTGGAGGGCCATGTAGCCCAAACACTTCGCCCTACCCCTCTATCTCAATAAAAATTGGGACACCCTACCGCTAGGCATGACTGCACAAAACGGAGGGATAGGGCTAGGTGGCAGGGGCGAGGGGTGAAATGGGATTGGGCCTTAGTATGCTAAGACTGATTTAAATGTATGAAGTACAGTCTGCTAATCTTTTATTTCTACAATCCTCTTCAAGGGCTCCATTGTGGCAGTGACTGGAGACGGAGTGAATGATTCACCTGCTCTGAAGAGGGCAGATATTGGTATTGCTATGGGCATCGCTGGCTCCGATGCTGCTAAAAATGCTGCAGACATGATCCTGCTGGACGATAACTTCGCCTCCATAGTAACAGGAGTAGAACAGGGTAAGTGAAAGCAATGGACATTCTATGAATCTATAGAATGCTTTGTCTTTTGTATTTCTTTAGTTTGACAGTAGTTAACTTGCACTCATTCTTGTCCGTAGGCCGTCTTATCTTTGACAACCTGAAGAAGTCCATTGCCTACACTCTGACAAAGAACATTCCAGAGCTGACCCCCTACCTCGTCTACATCACAGTCAGCGTGCCACTGCCTCTGGGCTGCATCACTATCCTCTTTATTGAGCTTTGTACTGACATTGTAAGTAGACCATGACCATTAGAAGCTGTGGTGTTGTTGTACCTTAAAGCTTTCAAAATTTTCTGCATAATTGAAAATAAGTCATTCGGAGAGGGTTGAAATGCGCTGTTCTAGAGAGACGTTCTGTATCAGAATTGTTCACAACTGTGGTGAACAGCATTAGCTATATTATATATGCTGCCTTATTCCTCAGACATTGTTTGACAGTAGTTCTGAGATAAGGTTTTGACCTAAAACATATATTTTTAAAGCCATTCATGGCAGAGAGATACATGCAGGTTGTAAATTAGTACTTGAATATGAGTAGAATTCATTGGTCATTTCAGATAAAATGGCTATGTTTGCATGAATGACACTGTGACCCTGGTTCCTGTCAAAGAAATACAAAGAAATAAGTTAAAATCTGAGACCATTTGGCTAGTATAGTTACAATACATTCAGTGATATTGATACACCTACCTTGTATTAAACCACTGCTCAAGCCACTTAATGACGCCTTCCTACCATTTACGTCCACTATATGGGTGCACGGGTACAGACTACAGCCAATCTATTGTCATGCACAATTGATCATCCAAATTCTGCTCTTTCCATCATTGGTCAGTTTTAGTTAACAAGATACTATGTGTGCGGTGGACAGTGTCACTGTCAGGAGCAGCTCTATTGAAAGAAACTGAACATTGATGAAAGGCTAGAGGATAGCCAACATGAACTGTGCATCAGTTGGGATAGCCTTTGGTAGCAGAAAACCGTAACTGTGGCCACTGGCCACCAGTCCAGTGCTGAAGGTTTTTATTTTATAATTTTTGGTACCTGAACAAGATTGGTACCTGGTACAGGTTCTCCAGGTGAAGATAAAGTCACTAAGCACTTTTACATGCACGAGAATGCAATCTAGAATGGTGTGATGTGTCAGTTGCTATTGCTAAGTAATATGACAATTGCTTTTTAAAGAGCTGTTTAGGGTGACATTAGCTAGCTATCAAGCTAACCCTAAGTTAATAGCACTTTTGAGCTTTTGCGCATATTCTCACATTTATTGGAGAAGAATATACATTTTGCTTGATTCTCCAAATATTTATGTTTAAAAGTCAACTGTATTATTTAATGTCAGCCCAACTAGCATTAAGCTAACTAGTAAGCAAGAGCTAATACATTGACACTCTGAAGAGACAAAAAACTGAAACTTTGCTTGACTCTACATGAATGTGAACAGATGATATAGATATTTTTATGAGCACGTAACAGAGCGATATATGGTTTCTTATCAGCTAACAAGTTAAACTAGCAACCGAAGTAGCAAATTAGCCAAATTAGCCATGTAGAGTCGCATACAATGACCAGAAAGAAAATTGAATCGTTAATTGCGGTTACCAGGAAGGTTGACTCTGAAATAGGTTAAAATGAACTAGAACTTGAATCATAAGTTTTGGATCAGTTCTTGTTTTTGAGTGTGCAGTGGAAAAATGCACACCAGCAAGGTGGAGCTGCTACATGCTATAGGTGTTAACTTATACTCACATTTAACTATCAGGACATACAGTTTGAGTGGAAAGTGACCAGGTTATGACTTATAATCAGCCATTTTATACACTAACAACAAAGTCTACTCACTCTATCTCACAGTTCCCCTCAGTGTCCTTGGCCTATGAGAAAGCTGAGAGCGACATTATGCATCTAAAGCCGAGGAACCCACGCAGGGACAGGCTGGTGAATGAAGCCCTGGCCGCCTACTCCTACTTTCAGATAGGTACAGTATGCTTCGATTATTACTGGTTTTCAATGGTATCTGCTTATTAGTATTGAGCTTTCTTTTCCTTTGGCTCTTGGCCTTATAATTGGTCTTTCAAATGTCCAAGTGTCCATGCTCTTCTCTCTCACTCTATCCCTCTCACCTTCCCCAGGAGCAATCCAGTCTTTTGCAGGCTTCACAGATTACTTAACAGCAATGGCTCAAGAGGGTTGGTACCCACTGCTGTGTGTAGGCCTCCGCCCTAAGTGGGAAGACGTCCGGCTTCAGGACCTACAGGACAGCTATGGACAGGAATGGGTCAGTATTAGAAAATGAGTTAACTAAATTAAAGGGTTTGTATCACAGAAAACTGAATTTTTATTGCTGTTTCTGGAGTAGACTTAAGTGTGCTAAGTTAACATTGTTAAAGATTCAGTCTATAAAATCCATACATGGAGTTCCTCAGCTGGGGCCCGACCAATACAATACTGAGAAGTGGCAAAAATTCTCATAACTGATAACACACATACAAACATTTTCTGGAGCCTCTCCCAGTGGTCATTGGGCGGAAGGCAGGAACTGATAACACTGGCTGATGTTATTTTAGATTTTTATGTATAAATTTATATATTTTTTTGGTCAATATCAGCCGATGTCATCAGCCAACTGATAATAGTTTATGTTAATTTCTGCTTTTAGAACAAGGCTCTATAGAAGGTAGCAATCAGAGGAGAGGTGATTTACATATATCAGTCTTAAAGGCATGGTAACAAAAAAGAGAGTTTGGAAAATGGTCATGGAAACATTAATTACAATAATTTTGGGTACATAAATCCACACAAATGTTAAATACAAGACAAACGTAGAACAACGGTGCCAATATTTGTATCAGTATCATCACTAAACCACTGTGTAAACTAGAAATCAATGACACTAGGATAATTCACTGAAACTACCTTGTCTAACCTGAATTTGAAATGGATCATCTATAATGTATATTTTTTCTTCTTTGACAGACATACGGTCAGCGTCTGTACCAGGAGTATACCTGCTACACAGTGTTCTTCATCAGTATCGAGATTTGCCAGATTGCTGACGTCTTGATCAGAAAAACTCGCCGTCTCTCCGTCTTCCAACAGGGCTTTTTCAGGTTAGTGTGCCCTCGAACTCTGCATGCATTCTGAAGTTTTTCCGTTTGTCTGTGGTGTTTAACTCCTTTAAACAGCACTCCAGAAGATCAGCTGGTAACTTAGCATGTTTCATCAAAGCTGCAATATGTAAGATTTTTTTTATTCTTATAATTGAAAGAAGTAGCATTACTGAGTCAGGAGAGAAAACACATGTACGTCAGAAATGTCAAATTGTTTGCGGTAGTTTTTTTTCAGGCTATGTCTTACATCTTTATGTATTAACGTCACACGTTAGGCTCAGAAAGAAGGTCTGGCTCGATGTTTAGGTCTCAAACGCAAGATACTTCATTTACATCCTCAGAAGACACATCCATGTTTTGACTGAGTTCTCTTTCAATGTGCTTGCAATCATCAGATTCATCTGCTCAGGGAAGGGGGGCCAAAGCACAGCTGACATTACGAAATGTTCTTCCGCACATTGTGTGGAACTACATATTTCCATTAGAGAGATCCTAACCCCCCCAAATCTTACATAGTGTAGCTTTAAATGTACAGAAATATCTCGTTCTGTGGGCTCTCCCTTAGCTTCTCAATCTCCTTTGAGAGGCCCATTGAATTAGATAACTAGTTTAGCCGGTTTGCTCTGGCTTGCAAAACAGAGCATTCAGAGCTGTGAGCAGGTGAGAGTGGCTGTGGTGGTGACAATCATAGGCTATACAAAACTGATTAGCTGTGCGTTTTTTCCAGACAGCAGCTGCCTCGGCAATAAGAGTCAGCTGCTGTCTGGGTTATTTTTCTGTTTACAGCAGTTAAATCCTTATGTCTTTTACTCTGGTATTATTTTATGTAGTATTTTTAAAACAAGTTAAATTAAAACCACTAAAAATCTCAAGGATTGAGAGTCTCAGCCAAGTCCTGGGTTTTAAGACAATTCCTTGAGGGTTGGCAACCCTAGTTTTAGAAATGCATTAGCATTCTTTCACTGTATGTTTCAAAAAAATAGTGCAACAGACAAGGACATTACAGTGTTCAAGTTGCTTATGTTTATTGAACTTGAAAGCTCCAGCTTGCTATTTCATGCAAGCACCCAGAATTTGTTTAAATGTTAAACAGTAAACATTACTGTTATTGACAAGTGTGTACAAGTTTGAACACCTCCAGTCAAATCTTTGCTAATTTCAATACAGAGTTATATTTGTTAAATAAATTTATATGTTGCATTGAGAAAATAAACAGTAATTGTGCTTTAAAATGTGCAGGTGTGTGTTCTCTGTAGAGAATGCATCAGCCTATTTTCATGCCATTTGACCAGAGGTGCCCAAAACATTTGTATACGACTGTATGTGTGTGCAGAACCAAACCTTCCAGGAACCATTACATACATGTATGAGCACGAGACCAGGGGAAAGCATAAAAATCAATGACTGGACCTTCAATCTCACAGCAAAAGCATTGACCGAGATTAGACTATCACACATTTTTCACTGTCCTGACAATCAAAGGTTCAGGACATTGTTTTGCTTTTTCATAAAATGTTTTGCTTTTTAATTTTGTGATTTTATATATAGTATTTATCTGTATAAAACATGTGGGACAATTAAAGATGTAGTTCCTATAGTGCAGTGCTACAGTAATTATACCCACTAACAAAATGCTGTTGTTGATTAGTTAAAAAGGGAGGAGACTGACTAGAGAAAATAAAGAAAATGGTAAAAGAAAAGAGAGGAAAATAGAGGACACTGCTAGGAAATTGGATGCTTTTATAAGTATAAAGATTCAAGATCTAACAAAATACCTATTTTTCTGTAGGTTCACTATGATTAGATTTCATAAATATATATATATATTCCATGCTTACGATTTACAAGTTAACTACACAATTGTGCTGCACACACTGTCTACTATTAAATCAGGGTAATTCAATAACTACCTTGATTTAATATGAGATTTATTTTGCACTGTCCTGCATTGTCCCGCTAAAGCAGTTCTGCTGTCCTGTAACTGAACAGTTCTGATCTGGTCATATTGTTCTAGTAGTGTAAATCCATTCTTCTCTGTGCAGAAACCGAGTGCTTGTGACTGCTGTAGTGTTCCAGCTGTGTCTCGGTAATCTGCTGTGCTATTGTCCGGGAATGCCAAACATCTTCAACTTCATGCCTATTAGGTAGTGTACTCTCTGTGTTTGCTCTGTGGGACAAGGCCTCTTTATTTCTGATGGTCCATGAAATAGCACAGAAGTACAATTCACATTATTACTCTATTCTAAGTGTGACATGTTCAATACACTAGACTGAGAAGGTGCTGCACTAGATCTATAATTGCTTGCTCACTTCCTTACAGGGTTCAGTGGTGGTTTGTGCCTTTGCCATATGGTATCCTGATCTTTGTCTATGATGAGATAAGAAAACTAGGAGTGAGGAGACACCCAGGCAGTAAGTATTATAGTTCAATGGGTCTTAAATCATATTTACATATAATTTTCCACTTACCCCAATCAGCAAAGACATGTTTGGTGTCCAAATGTCTTTAGTTTTGCACTGCAGCTACGAGGCTAATGTAGCTAACAAGTACGGAAAAGTTTGCTGCACCTAAAGGTTTTTGTAGGAATTGTGGGCCGATGCTGATATCCAATATATTTCACGTGTATATCTGGCGATGCAGATACATACATTTATAAAACCGAGAAACTGGGACCACCTGAACTAGCATTGTACATTGTGTAAGTGGGGGTTTTTAGGTCATTAACAGCCTTAAAAACTAGTAGCAGAACTTTAAAATCTATCCTAAAAGATACAGGTAGCCAGTGCAGTTCTTTCAAAATAGGCATGATATGATCTCTCTTTATTTTTTTTGTTAGGATCTGTGCTGCCGCATTGTGTATGAGTTGTAGAGGATGGATTGTTTTCTTAGAAAGTCCAGTAAGAAGAGCATTACAGTGATCAACTCTGCTTGCAACAAATGCATGAACAAGTTCCTCTGCATCTCTTTGAGATAGAAACGGCTGAAATTTAGCAGCATTTCTCAAACGATAAAAAGCTACTTTGGTGACAGCGTTTATATGCGGGAAAAATAGAGCTCAGACTCTAAAATTCACCCTGGTTTCATATATCTGGTTTGGTCTACGAAGCTAAAGAACTGAGGTTTTCATAAAGCGTATTTCAAAGGCCCTGAAACTGAACCTTGTGGGACTCCACAAGAAATGGTAATTTTTTTCGATGACTGATTTCCCAGTGAAACCAAAAACTAATCATTAAATATGATTTAAACTATTATAAAATTGTGCCTGAGAGGCCGACCCAGCATTCAAGACACTAGATTAAAATCTTGTGATCAACGTTATCAAAAGCAGCATTAAGATCTAATAAGACCAGAATGGAAGGATTTTGTGCATCAGTGCTAAGCCTGAGGCCATTCACAACATGAACCAGTGCTGTCTCGGTACTACAGTTAGAATGGAAACTGGATTGAAATTTCTCATATAACTTGTTTCATATTAGATGCGTGCATTTGATTGTTTGAGCTAGTAAAAAAATCTGGTGTAAAATTATTTGGTACAGAAGGATCAGTGCTGCTCTTTTTCAGTAGAGGCTTCAAAAGGCCAGTTAAAAGAGCAAAGACACCTGTTGAAAGAGAACAGTTTACAACAGTTAAAACATTATTTTGAGCACAATCAAAAAAACATCTTAAGGCGTGAAGGAGGAACAGAGTCAGATAAAGTAAAACCTCTTTGCTCATAAAAAAAATATATAAAATATATATATATAAAAAAAGATAAAACACACACATTACAATAAAAAAAAATCACAATAAACATTTCTTCCACCAAGAAATGTAGTAAATTTTAGAGTATGGAACTGTAGGCAAGCAATAATGGACAAGAACTTTCAGTCGTCCATTACTGTATATTGCAGTCATTTAGTATTTTATTAATGAAAATATTATATCAGTGTTTCATGCAGAAACACTGACCTTGTAAGTAGTTTTTGCTTACTAAATTACCACCACCACGCTAATGCTTTTTCTTCTTGTCTAATTTCTGCTTGTGCCTCAATGCAGTTTCTTGTATTGTGTTAGCATAAGCTAATTGTGCCACACATTCATTTTTCCCACACTGGGGTTTTACAGAGAATCATTCAGTAAGTAATTCAAAGCCTGTCAGCTATTTCTAACGTATTTGGCCTGCCAGTTGTATAAAAATAAATTGAAAGCCCCTCAGTTTAAACAAAATCAGATTTTTACTTTCTTATCTATTAAGAACTTGGGGGTCCATATGAGCAGCATAACAGTCTACTTACAGCAACGTGGGTGCTTAATCCTGGTCCTGGAGATCCACCACCCTGAAGAGTTTAGACCCAAAACACCTGGCTCTCATAATTCAGATGCTCCTGAAGGCCTTCATTAATTGGATCAGATGTGTTTGATTAGTGGTGGAACTAAGCTGTGCAGGGTGGATCTCCAGGACCGGGATTGGGCGCCCCTGTAATAGGCAGTCGTGCCTTTTGTTCAGTTGCCCCTCACCTTTGTAGTGCCCTTCCTGATTGTTTGAAGGTTCCACAAACACTGGCGTCTTTTAAGACCGGCTTAAAGACACTTTTATTTAGAATGGCATTTTACTAAATGTTATAATGTGACAGTGAAGACAGCACAAAGTGTTTTATTTAGGAAAGCCTTTTAATAAATGTTATGGTGTTTTGCTGCTTTTATTATTTATTGATTGATGGCCATGTACTGTCATTTTTTTTGTGAGGGGGTTATAGATATGTGTATATTGAGCATTTTACAACAGCTTCGAATGCAGTTCAACCAATCAGATTTTAGGCCCAGAACTATCATCAAAAATCGGTTTGATATTAGTCAGATCCAAACATCTTACCAATGCCCAATGTTTTTGAGCAATTATTTGCCGATAGTGATCACGATTTTACGCATTTCTACTACAAATTTCATGCATAAATCATCAGACACTTGATTCGGACTTCAGTTACCAAATATGTCTTGGCAAAGTAGCACTTGGGGTAGGGGACTAGTGCAAT
>JAILXH010271344.1:49582-68497 GCA_023558415.1 Piaractus mesopotamicus | reverse complement strand
CCTCCAACCAAAGCATGTTAAAATAGTTGTGGCCCTTAAAATTTGTGTGTGAATTAAGTTGTCAACATTTTTTTTTTCTTGTATGTGTGGAGACACTTAACAAGAAGCATGAGAAAAGAAAGGTTAAAGGAAAGAAAGGTGTCTCTTCAATCTAAGCCTTAGAACCTCTAGGGAAGTTTTATTCGTTAGTTTAACTTTTGATGCCTAAAATATTGTCATCTAGCTTGATTCGTATAGCTTCAGCTGACGTAGTCCCCCCTCGCAGGTCTAAACCATTAGATGTTCCTTGATCCTCACAATCAGCGCTGATCATTTAGGATGGAGAGTACTACACATTTACATATTTAACATGTTTCTGTTTTTTTTTTTCTTAAAAAGGAAGGACACTACAGTAGTTGACAACTCAAAAGTATTAATGTGATGCAAATTTGTAATTTTATAAACCTACAAGTTGAAAATCTTCTTCAAACTGAGTACATGTTCTTTGTTGTAGAGCCACTTTTGCTAGAGGTGTCATCATGGGACTGGTATCCAATAACCATTTTGATAGGGAGGCTCAAGCGTTCTTTGTATTGTTGCCTAAATGGAAGGGGGAAAAAACAAAACAAATCAGTGCACTGATCATGCTGCGAAAAAATGTAAATGCTAAAAAGAATTATGTACTAAACTCTTCTACTGATATAAAAATCAAAGGTCAAATTGTTTAGAAGTAAAACACTAAAATGTGCCATTTACAACTAGACGTTGTTTCCCAGGGCTTGAATACCCCCTAGTGGACACATCACACATACAGAAAAAGAAAGTTGCGAGATAAAGGTGCGTATTTGTTTGTAGTCACTGAGCAACCCAGCAGTGTGCATTAGTTTTTGCGGAGCTTAGGGAAGCTGACGTATGCTTACAAGTATGAGCCTTTTACATTTATATGGTTAGGGTTAGACAGTAATGCTGACATTTATTCATATATTTAGTTGTTTTTTTCCCACTTTGTAAAATAAAATTGGTTTAGATTTGCTTTAGTTGTTAAATATGGCTCTTATTAAAAGTGAGAGGACATTTCAGAATAACAAGTCACCTTAACCCAGACCCACCAACCTTGGGAAAATATTCTGAGTACCACAATACTATAACGCTTTGTTCACGTGATTTTACACTACTTCGCTTAGCACACAGTCATGTCCACACTCACCGCCATATCAAGTTTCAACATATAAATGGGCTATGAAGAAAATACACAATACAATCATATATTCTTGAGAGGAACTTTTAATGAAAAGATATTCAAATTTAGAAAGAGACAGCTGTTTGTGGGCTTAATCCTAGTTTTGACTGTTGAAGTGATCAGGCAAAAACTGATTCTACAACAAGCACTTGCAATGCTATAATACACACTAAAGGTCAAGTTTCAGTACACTTCCTTAAAACCATTTTTTAAGTGAACTTTGATAAAAATGGAAAATCATTTATTTTGTATATTGTAACATACGTTTTAACTTTTAAGTATTTACAGAAACTTATGTTAAAATGTGTAAAAAAAACAAAACAAAAAAAAACCTTACGTTGTGATGTAAAACACTCAATTATGAATAAAACTCAAGTTTCTGTTCAGGATTTTCATTTGATTTAATAATTACATCAGCTTATATAAGCACACATCATATAGGCCTAATGAAAAAAAATTTTCAACTCAAAAATTATCTAGGAATGTTGGCCTTTGAGTTGGCGGTTTTGAGGTGCAGAGGCACAGCCATGGCTCCTGATACCTTGTGAGGAACTTCTGGGGGGCATAGACTCACTTCTTTATAGGCACATACGCGCACACGCGCACACACCCCTACTGGTAAATTTATATAACGTTATTTCTGCAGCACGTGTACAGGCATAACTGAACTCAGACGTCACCAACTTCTTGCATAGTTTAAAGTGACCAATCGTACCAGCGTACCTTGAGGTCCAACTGTGTACATGCTACGCAAAATGTGTACAGGTTGGCAGGTCTGTTAACTCATTAAGGCTGACACAAAAAAGTGGCTTTTACCTACACATTTAGTAGTATGATTTCTGAATGCGGTTGTATTTCTTTGATATGTAAAAAAACGTAACTACCATTCTGAAGAAAACGCATGAAAAGTAAAAGTCACAGTTAAGTCACACTTTATCATAACTAACTAGATAAATCAATAATAACTGCTTACTGATCTGAATCCTGTTCTGGATAAACTTGCACATTCACCAAAAAAAAAAAAAAAAATCCTGGTGCATCCTCTAGTACAGGAAGTCTTATGCATATTTTATATACTGATAGAAAAAAACATACAGAAAACTTTGGTTCTACATGATAAAATAGCTAAAAGTGATTTTACTGTTGTCAATGAGGTGTAACACCTCAGGTGGCAGATTTTTTTGGGCCCAGTACCAGGCCTGACAGGGACGTGTGGTTAAGCAAAATATCATGCCTTTAGAAATTTTAATTAGACACCAATATAAATTTTTGGCCATACTACCCACTACTATGACACACGCTTAAGAAAAAAAATATGTAAATATAAATGAAGAAATAAGTGACCCACCCTATCGTCATGATAGCTTCTCTATTTTGGCAGTTTCCTGTCCAGATGGCTATTTTATCCCCCTTTGGACGAACGTTGACCACAGCTCCACATACGTCATCGCTGGCCTCATCAAAAGACTCACCAATTAAACACAACAGCTATAAAGCAGATCAATAAAGCAAAATTAGAACATCATACCATAAAGACAAACTCGGTGCACAATGATCAAGCTGTATGTAGATGTTCTCTGGTCCACAGTTCTTAGTTTAATGCTAAGAAACAAGGCAGCCTACTGTCTCCATCCAGTAGCGGTCGAGGTCATTGTGTCGCTGCTGTTTACTGAGGGTCATTAACCATCTTCCTCCAAGTTTATTCCTGTCATCCTCCCACATGGGCTTGATGCCATCCTGAGACACATAGAAGCATATATGAAGTGAATCCGTAGTCATTGTTGAGACTTACTAAGTTTTAGGGTTTTGCTTGTATCAAACACTGATTAACACGTCTAAGTAATTAGCAAAAACATAACTCCTTTCCATCATACCTTAAATAAGCAGTAATCACATCCAAATCCAAGTTTACTGGGTTGTTGTATATGGTTGTATAATCTGTTGAATTAAATAAAACAGACAAAAAGACTACAGTTAAGAGGACTGTCAATATTTAGGACTAAGATCAGTGCCAGTACTGTAACATCACAAATTCCAGAAACACTTACGCCCAGAAATCTTCCACTGTGTCAAATTTGGAGATCAGTCGCAGGTTTTCTGTCCAGCTTTTGCTCTTGTCATTTTTGAAATACCAAAGAGCCCATCTGCAGAGGAGAAGTTGCAGGTGTTAGAATAACGCATTAAGTAAATACAGAAAACAAACTCAACAAAGGCATGTCTTCATTCAAAACTGCATTTACACTATAACAGATGACACAACAAAATGTATTATTATACGAGAGAATTTGGTGATCCTTCATGATGAATAGAGACAGTGTTTAAACAAAGAACCTTGACAACTTTTAGGCTGACTGTAGAACAATGAATAGTGTTCCCATCAAAAAGCCATTGTATGGAGAAACATTATCCCTTTATCCAGGCAGAAAGGGAGGCAGGGGTGGTCAGTGTGCCATATTTTAAACTCCAATTCACAATGTGGTCTTGGCCTGAGATTGAGTTTACCCTTAAAGGTCTTGGAAACAAGAATGCCACTAAATCCACCTAAAAAAGTTTCATCTTTACGTGCCGAGTACACTGCCAGGGCTTTGCCTACAGTGAGGCTTCAGAGATGAGCAACAGTGAGCAATGTACTGTGACAAGGCCGACGGGTCTGGAAACAGACAGCTCAACATGTATGGTCAGCACTTCCCACCAGCCTACAGCGCAATGACCGACTGCCACTGCATTGCTCACATATGACTTTTAGAGGAGGCAGAATTAAGTGACAATGACATAATATTGCAGCTACATGCTACATTTATATGCTGTAGAAAAACTACACAAACGTAACGTGTACTTTGTAACACACCAAGCGTTAAATCACAGGGAACAGCTTTTTGTCATCAGAACTGCCAGTAGAGACCCCACCTGTAATAAATAGGGTAATCCTTTATTGAACAGCTCATAAGGCTAACTGGGGCCAGGAGGACTCGGCATGAAGCCTTAAAGACACCCATGTGGTACAATTTGTGCAGTTCCTTTAATTCAATACAAGAACATTTCAGGTACCTGTTTTGCAAAGGGTGCTTAATGTACTGTTCAGGACTTGCAACAGCTGGTGTCGGACTATCATTCGAAGCTTCTTCACTTTCAGTTCCTCGCTGCATGAACAAACATGAAATTAATTCACAGATTCATGACAAAACCACAGTAACATTTGAAAAGAATTAAATAATAAAAAAAAATAAAGAACGTTATATCACTCAGTGTGATAACTTGATCGTACTATTTAAACACACAGCACAGCAAATATATTTACCCTGCAATGACAAAGAAGAGTTTGACAAAAAAAGACAATCTGAACTCCGCGTACATAAACCACGTCAGGTTCCCCACTAACTAGAAACAGATGCTGAAATGCAGCACTGTTCAGATCCGTATACATGCCTTGTGCTCACATACTGCCAGTTACAATCCGAGGTATGTAGGTAGCTACACTGAAGCCAAGTTAGCTTTGCTACTTAGAAGCACACTGACTTCAGTGATATAAAAAGGGAACCACACACCGAGTTCGGTTTGGAGCAAACACACCCTCTACTGTCGAGAAAACCAAACTCAACCTCATAAATCTGGTTCATACCATGAATGTTAGCTATGTAGCTAACGTTAGTTCATTCATAAGTAGAAGAACGCCGCCCCGTCCACAAATTCACCACATAAGGAGACACAGGTCAGCTTAGCCACTCCACCTACGGTCACATCCAGCATATTTCATTACTTTCACTTAGCTAGCGACCACCCTGGTCGACTTAGACTGGGTCAGCCAGGCAGGCAGAGCTAATCTCGGTCCGGGGCTCCAGTGCTGCGTAGCCCGTGTTACGAGACTGAAGTTGGCTTCGTACTCGCCAGCTTGTTGTTCGAACTCTTCCGTTCCACCTTAAATGGTGCAGCAGTTACATTCTGGCGCCTCGCACCAGAGAGTAAATCCTGCGCCATTTAAGGTGGAACGGGAAAATTCGAACAACAAGCTGGCGAATAAGAAGCTGACTTCAGCTTCGTGCCCGTGTTAGCCTGTAAACCGAGCTAGCAGCCAACACACGTGTCCGCATGTATGGATATGACTGACTTCACACTGACAAAACGGCAAAAAATGAAGCCGTCGCTTCGTTTAAACGAACTAACGTCACCGAACTAATGAGATGATCCATACTGGCAGATAAATGTGACCAAAAATGGAGCAATAAGCGCTGTCGTGCGTCTCCGCGACGCCGCCGCCAAGTCCCTTAAATACCGCCTGCGTTGGTAGCGTTAGCCTAGCAGCTCCCAGCCCTCCTCCTCAGAAACACACACCACCGCACCCCGGGCTCTCCCAAATTCACACAGAAGGAGAAACAGCGGCCCATGAGCGAGCCGAAACGTCTCCTGTTTTACCATTTCGGACCGTGAGAAAGCGCTCACTCCGTGCTCCCCGGCCCCTCTTACCGGCTCCGATGTCGCCATCTTGCCTGTATGAGATTCTGCTGTCCGTTCAGCGCCACTGCGTCACGCGAAACCGCTCGGATTGTACGGCAGCCCGTAGCGGACACGAGCTTAAGGACAATGTAGACACGAGTGACTCATAAGTGCCGATCTTCAGCACCCACGACACCGCCGGCCACGTCAATGCTCTCATCTATTTACAGACTTCTGCCTGCCATTTTTAGACTATTCATACGTTTCACTACCATCGAAATCCAGCTGTGCTATTTTTATCACTTTGTCTTGTACTGCTGCATAAAGTGCATGTAAAGGGTAACATGGAGGAAGAAGGCCCCAGTGTAAAATGCCACCCCCCTTTCTTCCTTGATCAAATGGGGTCAAATCTAATCCCAAAACATTCACTGAAACACACTCATGCTCTAATTAATTCTGAAATTTCACCTGGATTGCTGCATTCCTGAAATTTATTGGCACCGACGTTAGGTGATCTAATTTACTGACAATGCGCAACTGTACTATATGGATTTATATAAAAGTTTACAAGAATCACTGTTAAAAAAAAAAATCATGATGGGGAGGGGGCATTCTTTATAAGTGATGTAGACCTTTGGGGTAAGAAGGGACTCCAGACTAGGCCAAAATACTGTGCCTAACGCTCCACCCCTCCCCACAGAGGACATTTGTCTCTGGTTTTGTTATTATTAATGTTGTTGTGTTGTTGTTCATTAGTTTAAGCTGTGTATATCTGTCGAGTGTGCTTTATTGTGTCAGGCTGTGGTTTTAGTTAGAGAGGGTTGTGTATCTACTGTAGAGTGAAGAGATATGACCAGTAGTGACCTTCCTCACCATTTTGTTTCTATTCCCATGTCTGTTCTCCTGTGTTGAGTAAAAGACCAGTTTCTTGACTAGAAATAGGAGGGTCTTCTGAGTCTTCTATGTTGACGCCACAATGGCATCAGAAGTGGGATAGTGCGGCCTGCAGCGTATTAAAGAACTTCAGGACAGATGGTAAGGAAGACAGAATGTAGTGGGAGATGGTGAAAGAACCAGTGCAGCACAGTTTGGAGGAGGATAATGAAAGAAACGATACAGCAAGGAATGGCTGCTGAACCCAGCTTTAGTCCGGCATGAAAGAGCCGGCGCACATTTGCTTCCTGTGCGAGAGTGTCTGGGAGCCGCACTTCAATTCAGCTGTGCCCAGCCCTGGATGGAAAATTGCTCCAGGTGCTTACAGACCTGACGGCAGAGCAGTACGGCAATCTAGCGGCGTTGACCACAGCTATCCGGTGCCCATGGAGCTGCAGTTTGGCTGCCCTCTAGGGTCAAAGGAGGACAGCGTGCTTGGAGTAAGGTGCTTTAAGGAGCCAACTTGGCAAAGATGGGGCACACAGAGAGGAATGGGGGCGCCCGCAGGGACTCTGTTCGGACTGCGTATGTCGCTGGGACAGCTGACCTCAGAGGCAGAGGCTATGCATGCAATGCTGTACTGCGTGTTCCACACCTGCCCACTGAGAGGGACATTTGTTGCTGTTTTTGTTATTGTTAATGTTGTTCATTTACGGAGCCCTGCTGGTGACATCCCATAGAAATAAAAATAATGCACGGCCACACCTTATTAACGCGTAGGAGCGAGATTCTAATGCATGGCTGCCACTTAGTAAGGCATGGGAATCAGTTAATTGAGTCATAACCATGACTTAGTGCCTTACTAAGTCGTGGCCACACATTAAGATCTTGTTCCAATGCCTGACTAAGTTTTGGCCACGCATTAGGATCTTTTTCCCATGCCTTACTAAGTCATGGTCACGGCTTAATTATCTTGTTCCACGCCTTACTAAGTCGTGGCCTCGCATTATTTTTATTTATACAGGATGTCACCAGCGGGGCTCTGTATTCATTAGTTCAAGTTGTGTGTATGTGCTAATTGTGCATACTGTACAGTGAAAAGATATGGCTAATAGTGACCTACTAATAATAATAAATGTATTTGCATAATATGTAAATAATTTAATTACACTGACTAATTAATGTACAAAATTTACAAATGTTTTTAGTTCACTTTCACTTCTATTTTGTCTTTTAATTTTATTTTAATTTTACCTATCATTTTACCTTGTCATTCTGTCTTTTGTTTATTAAAATGAAGTGGAATTGTTGACAAATTGATAGAAGCTTCAATTTCATTAAAAATATATTTTTAGAGTTGTACCTACAATAATAGCATTTAAAAAAAAAAAAAACCACAAAGACTTTAAATGATTTGACATAAATTATACATTCCATGAAATGTGATGACAAAGTGATGCAAGTATCACCAGAGGGGCAAACAGAACACCGGTTTCTTACTGCTTATTTAGTTTTACATTGACCTGTTCTTTCAGAACAATCTGAAGAACCAACAAATGACTTACACTAAAATTAACCACGTTTGTTATCTATCAATATCGCTCTAAGTAAATATTAAGGCTCTCAACACATGGTACTTTTAACATATCACTGGAAAGAATCACAGCTGATTACTTCAAACTGAAAAATGTGTAGCTGAAAAGTTGCCTGCAAATGAACTTAAGCAGTGCTGAGTGTGAGGGAGAGTAAAACGGGGATTTTAAAATTAGTAGGCTACTCATTTACAAGCAGTCTAATTATGAAGTAGCAGCTAATTTGAACTGTTTATTAGTTGTTGATGCTAGTAGTTATATTAGCTATACACCTGATGCTAGTTTTACTCTAATTTAAACACTTCTTTCCCTGATTGTTCCTGCTCTGAAATTTCAGCAGCTACTTAATTGATATGATTGTGAAGCACATCACACCACAGCTCCTGTACTGCTGTGTTACAGTGCCACCTGCATATACTAGTTCTCATTTATTACTCTAATAGCAGTCAAAATACACTATATTTGTAAGGAAATGTTTCTCAGGATGATTACATTGTGTATATTTATGGGAAAGACAGATTCTACTTATTTATATTACATGGTGCATTTATAGACAAAAACAGACTAACAGAGGTTTCAAACTGTCACATTTATTTTTCTGAAGACTCAAAAGCTGGTGCTGTTTCACTGTCCTTGAAAAAAATATGCCCCCAATGATAAAGCAAGACACTGGGCGGTGTAAATGACATATATATCACAACACCTCGAAATGTTTACTGCCTTTAATGGTTTACGTTCAAAAGTAACGCTAGTCTCAAAGCTGTTACTGTGCGGAAACTGTCATAGCAGAATTTGCATTTGATCAGGAAGACAAGGTGAAAATTCTAAAAATGTTTGGGCACAAGTTAAAAAAGAGAAACGTTACAGCAGAGAAACTGATATGATGGACAGCTAGCTAACAGATGAGCTTAAAGATAAGTGAAATTTGCAGTGCTTGACAAAACATACATTCATGTGAAAAAGTTTGGGCACTCCTAGTCAACAAACATTACAAAGTGAGGTTGTATTATTTTCACTTAGAAAATGGACAAAACATGTAGTTTGACTTTTGCATATGACTGCATCTCACTAAGAGCAATTGAACATTTATAAAAGCAATGAACCACAGACTGAGCCGGATTGTTTTGTTTTTTTTCTGGGGGGGATGTTGGATCACACTAAGCTGCAAAAAAGCTAATGTTCTTTTTTTAGTCTTTAATAATAACTATTAAAATCCTTCAAAAATAAGTCAGATAAAACCTTATTTTGAAGTGTAATTCACTATATTTTTTGTAATATTTTAGTGTGATGAATTCTAAAGGTCATTATTACAATCAAATAATCATTAAACTGTGTCATCAGATGTTCTTGAGTATCATGTATGTTGACTTACTACGATAAATGATGTTCATCAAAGCAAAAAACTACAAGTAAACAGCCAGTGAAGAGAGGCTAATGCTCCTTATCAGCACCATCAGGAATCAAGCTCTTCTCCCCACAAAGAGTGACATAACAGGCCAGTGTTACTATAGGTGCTCTTCATTTATTTAGGAAAATTAGCTTTTCAACGTCTTACAAAATAACTCTGCACACACAGCTTTGTCAGTGTGGGTTTTTTCCACAAAAGCAACAATTTCCTTGTTCAGCAAAAGCAGCTTTAAATAAAAACACCCACTAGAGTGAACATATCCATGCCACTCTCTGACTTCAAGTTCCTCGTAATGTAGATTCACATTGGGTTTTTGTAGGACCTGTCTCTGCCTCTGTAATAAAAACAAAATACAGTGTGGCTCTCAGAGAAGCCATTAAAGACTTCACACAGCTGGCATGAAGACGCAGGGGCTTTCAGAATTGGAATTAGTAGAGCTTTGAGCACACCGTGATGTGGCATATTTACACAGTACATTTTTAGCACCTCAAAATGTAAAAAGACCTATAAAAATGTCTATAATAAAAGGACTTTAGTGGGCATTTCTTCTTGGCTGGAGCTAAATAGACCTTACACAGAGACATTTTTACAATATAGCTGTGAAATGGGACTTTCCATTTAATGCAAAAAAAAAACCAAACATTATATTGGCTTGAAAAAAGATAATATTATGCAAACATTTAGCAAGTAAACAAATGATAAGATATGGGGTGATTTATTTGAAATAAAAAAGCACTATGCACCAATAAAAATAACATGATCTGATCTCAGGAGGATGTATAGTAGGTCTTCAAAAAGCACCAGTGAGAAACATACAGTAATATTGTTCAGACATATCTTAGCACACTTGAATGACAAAATATAACATATCTGATCATGTATAAAAGGCTGTTTCAAGTCATGTTTTAAACTCTTTGGGAGTTGAAAAACCTCAAAAATTGGGAAACTAATAATAATATCTTTTATGTTCCAGTAATAAAATGGTTTCAATTTGACACATTATCAAAAATGCAGCATATAACTTTCCATGATTATTGCTTTGATAAGCATGGTTTAAAAATCATGGTTGAGTTCCAAACAGACATGCAAAGCATATACATAACTTGGATGAAGGAGGTCGCTCATAAACAAACAAATGAAAAACAAAACTGTGCATACAAGACATTTCGAAAGTCAAGTTGTTTAAAAGTGCTTTTTTCAAACAATGCCATGTATAACAGGAATATTTTTTTCAGAATCCAGAGTCTATGTATCTATGTACCTTCAATACCAATATCATGGTGTGATAAAACCAATGCTACATGTATATTCAAATCTAACTAATTACCTTTTGTGTCACAATACTTTAAAACTTTAAAAGAGTAATGTATGTTTGTGGTTATTCAAAGTAAGTTACTGCTACAATGGCACCATAAAATAGCGATTACTGAATGTCTGACAAGTGAGCACCCAAAGATGAAAAAAAAAACAAAAAACAAAACCAACAATCGAATTCACATTTTACAATGTCAATTCTGAGTGTTTACTACACACATCATTTACAGGTTGACACAGTCATATTGCAGTAAACAGGCTTGGACCAGAAATTAAATACAAATAGTTGTGAAAACGTTCAGAATAAATAGTCACATCTTCTATGCACTAATTTCATCTCTTTTTTCTATAAAACCAGTTTTTAAACATCTGTTCTGAGCACCATCTCTTTACATTAAAAACCAGACATGTATATGCACCAAAACTCACAGTTTCAAAACTGACAAACGGGTAGTCAGCATCGTTTTAAAAAGCTGAGATGAAGAGCACAAATGAAAAAAGAGCACATGTTCAAACAGGTGTCAAAGAGATAGAGCTGACTGAGGTAAGGCATTAGCTAAAAAAAAGTTGCACTGGCCACTGTCACGTCCAGCGGTTATAAGGCCCGGTGACCTGGGTGAGGGCGTATGGGGCTGATGTGATGAGGCCATCCCGGGTGGCTGTCAGAGACTGGCGGGTCGGGACCTGTAGCTTCGCCCTCTCGTCCTGACACACGTCTTCCTCTCCGCTTTCTGTATCGCTCTCCGCTACCTTTGACCTTCTGGCCTTGGCAGAGTTGAGGGCTCCGGGCTCCAGTCCCAGCCGCTCGGCCTCCGCCTCTCTCTCCCTAGCCTTTTCCGCCATCTTGGCCTCCCACTGGTGCAGCCCATGGCCGGGTGTGTTAAGGCTCTTGTGCTGGTAGAACACCAGAGAGACGCGGGTAGGGTGGCTGCGGTTCGGCCGCAGGACGGGGGTTGTAGCGTGCAGCTCTCGCCGAGCGCACTCAATGAGAATGGAACCGTGAGACGGGGCCACCGCAACCCCACCAATATCTCCGTCCAAGAAGTTGTGCTCGCTGTCTGACCACACTTCCTCGGCTTTGACCTCTTCAGGGGTCATGGGTCGCGGGGTCATCGGCGGCCCAGGGTGGTCATCCAGGCTCGGCTGCGCTTGGTGGAAGTTCAGACGACTGTGGAGACCCTCAGCCCGGGATGGAGAGAGCAGTCTGGGAGCTGCTCCACCCTGAAAACAACGCACTTCCTCAGGCTCAGCTTTTACTGCGAAACAGTTGTCAGGGAAACCCGAGGACTTCGGTCCCAAGGGGCTACCCACATGCTGCTGGTTTCTGAATGGTTTCTGTTCTGAGAGCTCTGGAGAGCTGTGCCTCGCTGCTTCTTGCCCTGTTCCATATCTGAGGAAAGGAGATCCGTTGCTTTGAAACAATTTTCCAGCGTTCTGATAATGTGGTGCAGGAAGGATGGTGCGAGGGGATGAAGAAAGTGCTGCTGTGTCTCGGCTAGAGCTCAGTGGAGGAGTATAGTTTGTGCTCCTGTAAGGACTTGAGGAGTCCAGTAAGTCCAGTAAGTGGCTCCCCATGTCTGGAGTCCTGGGCAGTCGCATAGGGGAAGAGTAAGGAGTAGAGGCCTCTGTTTTGAAACACGTTGAAAGCTCAGAGGAAGTACTTTTAAAACCTATGAGGGAAAACAAATGTCTGTAAGTAAGAAATTTAGAAGGTACCAAAAAAATGAGTAAAAAGACTGTAGTAAAAAATAAGAATCAAGGCTGGTTTTGATTTGCAAACAGTACATGTTGAGGTAAGAAAGTCTACATTTGCTCATTCTATTTAATTGAATCATGAATATAAATAAAGTTCATGCAATGATTTATTTTGTTGAGTTACAAAGTACAAATGAAACTCTCAAATCTTGGACAAGGGTGTTCTATTCTACAAAGGCTTAGTGAGAACTCCTAAGCGCAACATAGATCAAAGAACCAGCTCAATAAATCACAAAGACAGTGTAGTTCCTTAGAGGGCAGGCAACTATGATGATACCTTTGAGGGGCTCGTTCTTCACTTTCACCGGGGTGACCTGCTTTTTCTCCTGGCTGCTGTGTTTCTCTCGCTCTCTCTTGGCGTCCTGTCTTCTCTTACGGGCAGACTTCACAGGCTCAGCCAGCAGACGCACCTCTCTTGGGAAGGAAGAGAGGACTTGCAGAGCTCCAGTCTCTATCTTAGCCAACTGGCCCTCCACACGACCAAACTCATCGGTCTCTGAGATCTTATAGAGAGGAAGGACATGCAGTTGCTCGTCCTCTGGAATGCTTCTTACTGCGCGGTTATCCTCCTTCGTTAACGTGCATACCTAAAAACCGAATAGGGACAGAGCGGTATTTAAATGATACAGGCCAGACCAGTTGGCTGGAGATCATGTTTAAAAAAAACAATGCTTTTTGAAAGAGAAGCATCTGATGGACCTGGCTTGTAATTACCTAAATCACTCACATTTAGGATTTTACATTTAGCAGTGTCCTTATTTGGTTAACAAGCTTATTTTGGAAGATTTCTTTTGGGTGAGAAGATTTGTTATTTCTAGCATGATTATAATGTAATATAAATGTAACGTTTGTGTAACATGTGTAATTTGCCAATGTGTGAATGGGTTGACTTGTGAGGTGAGAGGTGATGCTTACCACAGTACTCCCATTGTTCATGTTGTGTGTGTCTCTGTGAGCATGAGCGCAGAAGTCCACGCATGCTGTCACACCAGAGAATGGACGACCCTCTCTCATGCCCAGGCGACAGTCTTGGCCTGACTGCTCCTGCTCCACCTGAAAGGTCAGAAGTCACATCAAGGCTTCTGTTTTACGTAGCCATGTGACTTTAGTTGTGAAGTGTTGAAAGGGTATTTGAGACAGCCCTAAGGGCTGGGGGTGAGGTGGTGGGGCTAGTGTTCAGCACCAGTTTCATTACACAAGTCACAGATATTCATATGGGCAGGTAAACTATGCATTTCTAGTACAATTTAACATTATTTTCTGGATACGTGATTCCTACCTGGTTTTGATAGGCCTCGGGTGCAAGTTTCCTATACAAAGGAGCCACATCTGTCGCCAGATTTTGCAGGTTGCTTTCTAACTTCCCCTCCTGCATAAAAGCAGAAAAATGGCAAGACCTTATGATTTCTTTTTTCTAACAGTATGTTAAGCTCTCATTTCCTGCATAATAAACACTACAAGCACCGCTACTTTGGGCTGGCTCTGTCAGTAATATATTACTGCCTGAGGCTATTCTATTTATGGCCACTGGGAGGCAAGAAGCTATACTGATCTACATGAAGATCTGAGCTTTCATTATTAATCAGATCACACACCGTACTCAAATGTATAATCAAAGCAGACCATATTACAGGGTACATGGAAGCAACTTAGCAGTATTAGCAGGAAGAAAGCTGCATTTCAAACATAGCATCGACCTGCTCACTAATTCCTTTCTCTGTGCTCACCTCCTCAGGGTAGTCGCCCTGTAGCCGGAACTTTCGGGGCACTTTGCTGCGGGCAAACTTGCAGCCATTGAAGTACATACTCCACGAGCAGCCGAAAGAGAAAGAAGCGCCACAGGTCTCTGGATCCAGACCCTGACAAGCACAGGTACGACTAAGGAGACATAAAACAACAGGGCAAAAAAGCATGTTAGTTGCACAGTAACACCAAAAATATCCAGGCAGTCCTCAACCGTCTTCAATCAACACCCCAGAAATTACATTTTTCATTTGTGCATGTGTGTGTTTGAATAATGGTCACTCTCTGTGGCTTCTGACTCACTCCTCATTAAGGGCACAGCGGCGACTCGTGGGCGAGCCGTACTTGTACAGGGTCTGCGTAAGCTCCTGGTACAGTCTGTCAGCCATGCTGCGTGGGATCCCCTCCCAGGCTAGGATGAGGATGACCACCACTGCGTTCTGACAGCAGTGACCTGCACGCTGGCGCACAAGACACAGCAGCTTCTCCTCCTCACTTGCCCGACGGATCACCTGGCAAGTGTAACCCATCCAGACAAACACAATTACAATACACTCAAATACATTAGCGAGCACTCATTAACCCTTAGAGTTATTATCTTTTTCAGTTATTTTCATTTTGTTTTACTATTTAATTGTAGTTATGTAATTACATAATGAATTAGTTAGATGGGCTGTATTCAGAGTATTCAGAGTGCACAGCGAGGAGATAATAGCGAAATTGTGCTCATCAGCTTTCAGACTTCATATGTATCTGCAGGCTTGTGTGCTGCTCAGACCCATTGCATGTATTATTATTATTTATATATTATATAAAATATTATACAATACAAAATATTGACTTTTTGTGAAATATTTCATAATAAATTCAATTTCCATTCTGTATGAATAGATTTAAGTCTGTAAGTCTAAGTTTTTCCATTTGTTTAAATGTCAAGAAATTAGAAAAATATGGAAAAAATGTAAACAATGTTTCTGCAAAGCAAGACTATAGACAACAATAATTTCTCATAAAATTCAAATCATGATGAAACATCTCTTCTACCTACTAACATAAATGTGGTATTGATACACATTTCTTTCTGACGCTTTCAAAATAAAACAATAAATTTTACACAGGTCACTAACCCACTTCGCTATTGGACAACCTTGGGAGCTCCTTCCCTCCCTCCCAGTATAGACTACAACTTCCACACGCACTGCTTTGCCTTTCTCCCCAAACCTGAAACAAAAAGGTAGTTTCAGAGAGTAACAGAACATACACAACACAAAATCTCCAAATGCAGGTTTGCCATAAGCCTACCACACCTACAGAGGGTCAGCTGTAAGTTGACTTGACTGTGGTAAGAGTTACTCTACTGGGCCCCTTGAGCATAGAAAGTGGCTTCCTGTTGTAACTTTGAGACTGAATGAGAACCTGCTTTGGTCTTTATATATGTCAGCATGGGTGTTTCTGTGAGTACGTACATTAATGTTTCACAGTAGAAATGTAATCTTATCAAGAAAATTAAACACAGATTATAGGCCTACAGCCAATAACTGTCTCCATCCTATAAAAGTAATGTGACAAAGAAAGGAAAAAAGAAAAAAAGAATATTACCTGTCCTCCATCATCTCTCGCACGGCTGCTACAGTTGGCCCAGAGCCAAGATGCGTGTAGAAGGGACCCTCCTCTTTCTCGATGATATGCTCTACAAAAGAAATTAATTTCTAGTTTCACTGTTGCAAGAATGTTGCTCATATTCAAGAATATAAGAAAATAATCCATAACCATTAACATATATGACCCGGAAGATGAGTTAAATAAAACTGAAACAATTCATAAACCTGTGTAATATATACTTGTTTATAGTCTTTTTAAATGTTGTGCTGAAAGTAATAACACAGCTTACCCCTACAGTCGCAGGACGGGAGCTCAGAGTTTTTTTTTGAGGGGGTATTGATTACATTCTTGGTTGAAGTGTCCAAGAACTTCAATGGAGATTCCAAAAAGCTGTTGAGCATATGCTTAGTGGGTGTGTTTTCTCCAAAGGATTCCCCATCACCATTTTCCACATTTCCAGCTGATGTAGACAAAACTGTGACAGCACCAGACGTCTCCACTTTGTAATATCCATTCTGATCAAGGGAAGTTTGCCGTGGCTCACAGCTCAGGCTGTTAACTCTGTGGCAACTCCCTAGATTCTGAGATGGATCTGCACCGGGGACGTTAGGCATGGCATACTGGGTTTGTGATTTAGCACCATGGTTTAGCACACTGTACGTTTTCAATACCTGAGAAATCAAATGTTCTTCACATTCATGCTTCTGGCCATGGGTAGCACCTACGTGACCATTCGTGAGACTGTGACAGTGTCCGTTTGGTTGGGATTGGTTACCATGGGAATGACTCAGAGCTTTCTGGTTTTCACAGCTCACGAGCGTGTCCTCTCTCTTGTTGCTGAAATGGAAAAGCTGAGCCTGTGCTAGGTATTTTTTCAGGTCTATTTGAGTCTGTGGCAGAAACGGGCTCCTCTTAGGGTGTAACCCTGCTTTTCGCTGCAAGGCCTCCCTCTGCGCCTTTGTCTTATAAGGGGTTTTGCTATTGGGTGTCCTCTTGGCTAGTGGTATCCTATGGTTGCCTCCCTCAATCCCAGATGCTCTTTTTTTTGATATCCTAGGACTTGAGGGAGTTGTTCTTGTTTTTCTTTGCTTTTTAAAATGTTGTCCAATAGCATGATGGTTGTATTTTATGGTCTGTACTGGCATCCCCTTGGGGGGGCTGTTTTCAGAGGACACTGGCTTGTGTCTTGATTCAATCATGAATGCAAGTTGCACCAACTGGGCTGCAACCTCCTCTTCGTCTCTCCTCCTTGAGCTCTGTGTCCTTTCAACGTGCTTAAACTTCTTAAAAGTGCCATCTAACCTATCTGTTTTACAAAGTGCTTGACTGAGTCTTCCATTCTCTGGGGTATGCAAGAGCCTGTCACATTCTGAGCTAGCTTTCAGGAGATCCTGTAAAGAGAGCTTGTGGTGGGTGGGTGTGCTGCGATGGGTGACGTTTTCCTGCCTGTTCAACGGGCTGCAAATGACAGAAGTCTGATGCAACGATGAGCTGATTACCGAGACTTTGTTGGAGACAATCTCTGATACAGATTTAGTTTCTTGAGGTATTTGCCTGCTTGATGAAATATTTGTGGTTGATGTGCTTCCTTGCTGAGGGTTCTGATCCTGATTCTCTGTTTTGAAAGATGCTGTTTCTGGGATAGCTGCCAGCTGGGTTAAGGCCTCGATAGCTATGGCCTGATCCATGCTTATGCTCCTATGCTCAACCAAAGACTGGACACTATTTATCGAAAGTGCAACTAAGTCTTTCTGATGAGGGTTATCAGCACCTGTTGGACTGTTAGAAGTCTTTTTCTGGTGTGAATGGCTATGACACCGTTCTTCTTCTCTTTCAGTTTTAAAAGAACTGATATCTGAGATCTGAGGACCGAGCAACGTCTCCTCAAAACCCTTCCTATCAGTGATGGTGGAACATACCACAGCTGCTAGTGTAGACAGAGCATCCTCGTAGCAGTCACTGTTATCCAAGTGCAATGCACTTTGTTCATCCGGCATCATGCTCAGCTCTTCCAACTTGATCTTTTTCAGGGGAACTGTCCTTTCAGGAAGCGCCTCGGGTGGCTGGCTTTCTGTGAGCATATTCACAGACCTTTGAGACTGCAGGTCAGTGGGATCTTTGTGATCCTCTGTGTTTGGTTTCATGTGTTTAGCACCATTGTAGGAGCTTAAAGAGCTGTGGTGAGTAAGAAGTGCATGGGGGCTGACAGCAGGCTGGAGGGCTCTCTCAGCTGGTGCAGGATCATGCTGGAGAGGCGTGGGAGAGTCAGGTGGAATGGAGTGTGCTTGAGATACGTCACACGCCTCGTCCTCTGGCACCACACAGGTCTCTTCCATCTGCTCTGAATTAGTGCCATTTACTAAGATGCCCTCTAACTCAACCTGAGCAAGATAAAAACAGAGAGATGATTTAAGAGGTTTTGGCGCAGGAATGATGCAGCGCACACAGTCGCTGGCCATCAGTACTCAACAGCCGGTGCCTCAGCAGGGCTTTGGCCAGGACTCAGAGTGAGTATACAAACCTAACAGTAAACAACATGAAAACAACTGTAGAACATTGCCTCTTGCTCTGCTGTATGATGACACAGCTGTAAACAAATCTTGGTTGATTTATCTATCTGATCTTTTATCAGATTTAACAAAGACAAGCCATTGTGGTAATGTCACAACTGATGCTAACAGAATGCAAAAGTATTACTGGCTGCTTGACAGTAGCCACTGAGCAGTCAAACACTGTCTTGATTACCCTAAAAACCAACAATGGGCTTAGTGAAATGATTTAAGTCGTGTCAAACTGTAAAATCATTACTCATTACTGTATGCAAAAGACAAATATACAAACATATACAACTGTCATCCCCAAGATACTGCTCCACTGACAACAAAGTTAAAAAAATTAAACACTTCACCTTTTTTATAAACAGTGTGCTGCTGTAAAACACGGCTATACTCATCTGTCAACCTTACTTAGTCAGATTT